>PVJH01006117.1:0-104842 GCA_004026705.1 Nesogale talazaci
AGTGGATTTCATAAGATGCGAGAAAACCAAAGGGAATAACACACTCAGCATATCTTAAACTGAAAAATCTGAAGAGAAGACTCAAGCTGTCAGTACCAAAACTGCAGCTTGGAGATTTATACCTGACCAGGGTACACAAGGATAAATGAAGGGGGAGGAAGATAGAATGAAGCATGTTCTGGCCCATTGAGCTTTAAGGATGATATTACCACTCAGAACTGCTGATACAATGAGAGGACCATATGGGCTGGCCCCAATATGAAATACAGCTACCCTCACTGACCTAAGACATTTTGAGGTCAAAAATGGAGAAACAGGGTCAGGATTATACCCTGTCTGACTTAACCACACAAAAATACTAAGGGTATGTGTGACAGAACATGGAGCTCCAGATAGAGCACCAAAGATATACTTTGTGACCCTCCCATCACACTCAACCAGGAGATGCTCCTGGAGGTCAATGAACAGACCTTAAACTATTTGTAGGATTTTATATTGTTATTATTATTGTACTCTTGCATGTACATTTATATGTCGGATATTGGGGTATTTTTGTTGATGTTTTTGTTGTTTTCTTTTCTTTGTTAGCTTCATTATAGGATGCCCTTTTTTTTCAGTGTGTTATTTTCTCCACAGGTCTATCTGGATGGGGTGGGATGGATAAGCAGTCTGGAGTGGGAACGATGGGACTGTTGGTACCAGAGTGGTTGTGCGGAGGGGAATTCTTGGCTGATCCAGGGATGGGGGGAGTAGCATGTGGTTCAGGATCGGTGGTGGGGTGGGTGGATGTGGAAGGTCCGATAGAGATTGATTAAGACTAATATAATAGAGAGACAATATTGAAACCTGAATGGAGATTGTGTGTGTTGATGGGACAGAAGGAGGTGTAGGGAAATAGAGAAAAGATCTGGGGAGTAAGGGTCATTTATAGAAATTAAATACAGGCATATATATAGGTACATATATTCATATGATGAAGGGGAAATAGATTAATATGCATATACTTATAGGCTTAGAATTAAGACAGCAGACGGGAATTGGACCTCAATCAATTGCTTCCTCAGTGCAGGAACATTTTGTTCTATTAAATTGGCATTTCATGATGTGCAGCTCCCTGACACAATCAAGGAAAACAAATGTGTGCATAAGCAAATGTGGTGAAGGAAGCTGATGGTGCCCGGCTATCAAAACATCTGCGGTCTTAGGTCTTGATAGTTAAACAAGCGGCCATCCAGCTCAGAAGCAACAAAGCCCACATGGAAGAGGTACACCAGCTTATGGGACTAAGATATACCAAAGGGATTAATTATAAGGTTTCAAAAACTAATAATCATAATATTATATGCTCACTTTCCTGATCTGATCGCTGATGACAAATATGTACATAAGCAAATGTGGTGAAGAAAGCTGATGGTGTCCAGCTATCAAAACATGTGCGTCTGTGGTTTTAAAGACACGAAGGTGAATAAGTGGCCTTCTAGCTAAGATGCAAGCCCATATGGAAGAAGCATAATTGTATGTATGACCACGAGGTGTCAAAGGGATCCAGTATCAAGCATCAAACACCCAAGAGATATATCATTATTAGTGAGCGGGAGTTCAGATTGGGGACCCAAAACTCATCAATAAGTGAAGAGACATCCTCTTACAGAGAAGAGATGAGCCAGTCTAGTTGCAGTGTAGTCACAATGAAATGTTCTCAAATGCTTCCTCCCACTGACTATCATTATCCCAATTCTGCCAGACAGATTTGGCTAGACCAGGGGATGCACATTGGAGTCAAAAACGTAGATTTTAGAATAGATAAACCCTTGAGACTAGTGGGGACTTGTGGAGGGATGGTGGAATAGAAAAGGGGTACACATTTCTCAGATCTGCATGTGACCTCTCTGGGGTGTGGACAACGACGGGTGGGGTGGGGAGAAGAGGTGAGTGAAGTGACATATTATACAGTGTAAGATATCAAGAGGTAATAACAACTTGTAAGTTATTGGAAGTTCATGGGGGAGGAGAAGAAGGAAGGGGAAATATGGGAAATTGGAATTAAAAAAATAAAAAAAACTAGAGGAAAGAGGGGAAGAGGAGCTTATGCTTCAGGGGTTCAAATAGATAATGTAGATGAATGTGGCAACATGTATACAAGTATGCTTAATACAAACGATGTATTAAATGTATTAAAGGATATATTAAATGTATGATCCCCCAATAAATTCTATATTAAAAAAACTCAAGCCTTGAAATGCAATATTCAAAGTGTCTATGGGAAAAATATATAACGATGCATCAAAAGAAGATGGGAAGACTGTACCGATTTACTGTACAACAAAAACATTAGTCAATGTTCCACCATTTTAACATATTGTCTTATGAAGTTTGAGCTACACTGATAGAATTACCAAAACCAAGGCTTCGGGAATTGAGTGAATAGCAATTGAAATAGTTCAACAAGCTGATGCAGCTTACACATGTGTGCCAGGAAGTTTGCAAGATTAACCTGGCCAGTTAACTGGAAAGATTAGTATTTGTACCCATTCCAAAGAAACATGACCAAACGAAATGATCAGATTATTGAACAATGTCATTGTTAGCACGTGCAAATATAATTTTACAGATGATCACCCAAAAATGGTTGTAGCAGTCTATTGACAGAGAACTACCAGAAATTCAGCAAAGATTCAGAAGATGACACAGAACAAGGAATTTCACTGTTGCTATCAGATGGTTCTTGGCTAAAAACAAAGAATACCAAAGAGAGATTTATTTGTGTTTTATTGACTCTGCCAAGACTTTTAAATGTATGGATCATAACAAACTATGAATAACCTTGAGAAGGAAAGAATATCAGAAAACTTCATGGTGCTAACATGCATCTTGTACATGGATTAAGAGGCAGTGTGCAGGTGGAATAAGAGAATACCACATGGTATAAAATCAGGAAAAATATGTAACGGAATTATTGAATTCTGTATGCTGAACAAGGCATGGAGAAGCTAGGTTATATTAAGAAGAATGGGGCATCAGAATTGAAGAAAGGTTATGATATGCAGGTGATACAACCTTGCTTGTTGAAAGTGAAGAAGACCTGAAGCACTTGCAGGTGAAGATTATTGATTGTAGCCTTCAGAAAAAATTGCAACTCACTGAGAAGACCCCAATTCTTGTAATTAGACCAAAAGATAGAACCCTGATAGATGTAGAAAAGGTTGAAACTATCAAGGATTTGTCTTTCTTGGACTTACAATCAATGGTCATGGAAACAGCCTTCAAGAGAGCCACAGACATATCACATCATGTACATCTGTTGCACAAGACATCTTTAGATCATTGCAAAGCAGAGACATCACTTTAGGACTAAGGTGCGCCTGCCCCACGTCAGGATATTTTCTATTGCCTCATATGCATGGGAATATTGGGCATTGAAAAAGGAAGAGAGAAGAAGAATCGATGCGTTTGTATGTTAGAAGAAGAAAGGTCAGGGTGTTCCTGAGGGGTAAGAATGACAAGCCTTTGTCTTAGATTCGATGAACATCTTGTCAGGGAAAGCTCATCCCTAGAGAAGGATGCTTGGTAAAGTAGAGGGACCATGAAAAAGAGGAGGGTTCTTGGCAAGGTGAATTGACCCAGTGGCTGCAACAATGGGCTCAGGTAGAGGAACAGCTGTGAGGATGGTGGAGGGTTGTGCTGTGGTTTGCCTTGTGCAGAGGGTGACTATGGGTTAGAACCAACTCAATGACGCCTAACAACAACAATGAGAAAATGTCTAATCCAGAACTGTAGCTTTAAATCGCATGGTTCCTTCCAAATATTCAGGTGCTAATTTCAAATTGAATCTGTAACTGAGTCTTCAGGACACAGCACACAAAAAGGTATTTTTCCAACCCTGAAAAACAACAACACAAAAACACGAATACTGAGTGTGGGTTGTGGGGGACGTCAAGTTGATTCTAGCTCATAGAGACCCTTTGAATGAGGTGGAGTTCCCCATATGTGTCACTCGGTTGGAATCTTTGTTAGAGCAGACTGTCGTATCTTTTTTCCCATTGAGCAGCTGGAGGGTTTGACCCTCCAGACCACTGCTTAACTCACTGTGCCAATGGTTATATTTCTACTCTTTGGGGCTAGTTATTTTTATAGCAAAGTAATTTTACCCTGTCCTTTAGCATCACCATAATTCAGGATTGACATGGTGGCTGTAGGTTTGGGAGTTAGTATAAATTCTTCACAAGGTGGAAAGTGCTGTGCTCACAAAATCACTTAGAATATGAATGACTGGGATATGATAATCATCAAAGAAAATGCTCTATTTCTTAGATTAGATAATGGAGCTTCTTTACATATGTCTGCTTTTGAAGAAAAATGGGGAGCAGAGAAGAGGAAGATGAAGTCCCTAAAATACGGTTTCCATCTTTGATTTTAGTTGTGACAGAAAGTCTACCTCCAAGATTATACTGAATTTATGAAATTCATTTTCTATATGTTTCTTACATTCCGTTTAGGTCATTTTAAATGCTTGCTCCACTATTTTGTATGGGTTCCTCCTGCCATTTCTTACCTAAGATTGTTCAATAAGGTGGTTTCCAGCTGCAATTAAGAATGCATTTGCCTTATCATTCTAGCCTGGGAATGCTATGAGCCTTTCTAAATTTGCATTCTCTGGATTATAATTTGATTCTGGACCTCTTAAATCTTTACTCATTTCATATCCAGGATCTTAAGACATTTTCTTTGTGTGGCAACCATATTGAGTCTCTTGCTCTATGAAGAAGTCATAACTAAAATTTGCTCTTCTAGGAATTGTACCACGACTTAGACTCTGTCCCCTGAATAATTTGGATGTCTTCTTTATGGGTACTAGCTAAGGACTCAGCACCTACTGGCTTGTCTTATTATAAAACATATTTCTTGGTCTATTTGTAAGTTCTGATATGTTGATATATTTTCACTTATTAGTTCTCCAAACCTTAGAGAATTGCTTTGCATATTCTTATTCTGGAGTACAATAAGACAGGTTTAAATATGAATATTAAGCCTCTGAAAACACTTAAGGTTAAAGCAACATTTGAAACACCCCTTTATTAGGTGTTGGAATATTGCTGATTCTGTTTTTCCCCCTTCATCTTTCTTCAGCAGAGTTGGTACATTTTCATGATTAATTATATTAGGGAGGTTTCATGATTCAGTGAAATTGTAATAACATTTTAGATACACAATCATTTATCACCTAAGCAGAAAGGCAGCTCTTTCTTTCTCTACTTTGTACTTTATAAACTTCATATAAAACCTAACCTGATAATCTTTCAAGTTCAAGTACCTTGGGATACACAATTGGATTTACTTGGGATAAGAAGATGAACTCATATCATCCATGCTATGATTATTGCGATCACATTATCCACACTGAAAATTAGAATTCTCTTTGATTGGTGAATATATTTACATTTTAGTATCTTTATGGAAATGAGTCATTTAATGTAAAATGAAGAATATGCCATAAATTTGACTAAATTTCATTTAAATATTTTCCCATTCTCATTATTTCTTTTCCTTTTCTAAATATTTGCTACAAATGTATAAAGCAAATGCCACATAGACTAGACTAAAACACACAAAGCAACGAGACACAATTACAAATCCTTACTACCTTCTATGTCTCTAAAACATGCATAGACTTATTGGGTTGATTCAGAATTAATTTAGAGGATGTTATGATCAAAGTTTATAAAGCTCTTTAGAAATATCAGCTTAATTATTTTTAAAGGATTGAAATGAGATGTATTCCTCATACTTTTAATTCCAGGAGCCAATCTAGAAGTGATGTTTACATATAGCAAACAGACCAATACCCAAATGAATTAGAGTGAAACCTTTCTCTTAGTCACTTGTCCCCACAGAGCAGCTGAAGGCAGTCCAGCCCTGAGGAGGTCGCAGTGTGAGGCTGATCAAACCTCCTGTCAGGATTGACTTTGCTCCTGCGGGAGTATTTTTCCAGTGAAATATTCCTTCTATCATCAGTAGGATTGGCAGTAAGATTGTCAGTAGGAAAGAAGAGAGACTCAACCCCTACATGCATCAACAACTCCTTGAGCTGGGTAGTGGAGAAAAAAAATTGATATTATGCCCTCCTGCCTTGAGTGGAAGAGACCAATTTAGCTTCTGGCATAAAACAAAAGCTCTAGTATCAGAAGTAATGGAGTTTCCTCTGTCCTTGTCTCAAGTAGCTTGATGTGGTTATGAACAGCTCTGAGCCTTGAGGCAGAAGGTCTGGTTTCTGGGCTGGTCTTTTCAAGATGTCATCCTGGGAGCTTCAGGCACATATTCTCCCTCTCCATGCTTCCATCTGTAAACCTGAGATACAAAAATCAAGTACTGTTTTCCTTATAGAAACTTATGTGGAAAACTTTGAACAGTACAAATGTTAATTGTCGTATGTGTCTTTTCTTAATATAGTTTGTAATGTGGAAAAATTCCAGTTCTCTACATGAGACATGAGGTGAAACCATGTTCAACAAGCACTTGCAGTAAGTATGTTCCCAAAAGTCATGCCTGGGGGAATGTGAGTCAGTTGACAGAGCCCAAAGGTTAGAACCTAACTGACTTAGCTTGAAATCCCAACTGTATCATTTTCTTGCTATATAATCTTTTTTTTAAATCCCCCCCCACTATATAATCTTAAATGATTTTTAAAAACTCTATGGAATTCGGTTGCCTTGCCTACAAAATCATTATAATGACCCTATCATGTAATTGTGGCCCAGTGGAAGAGATGTGATAAGCCTCTATATACTGACCACCAGTAGATTATCATTAATTTTCACATTTACTGCATGTACCCCTGTAGAGCGATAAATTTGAGCACAGATGATATTGACTTAACTAGTATAAAATATGTGTGACTTTTCTTCTGGTATCTGACTTGTTTTTTGCATGTTTTGTTTTCCTTTAAACAATTTTAATGTAAATTAGGTGGGAGTTTTGCATTCTCTGTCATCAATTGCGTCGTTAATAGTTTTGACTACTCTTCAAAACACCCTTTTGTCTACCCTACTCTTTCTTCATCTTTGATTTCTCTTGTGGATTGCTACCCTGCCTTTCACCCAAGTTAATACTTGTTAACCCTCTGGCCTACTAATTCATCTTCCCTATCTAGCTCTTTCTCCCAAAGGCAACCTACAAAGTATGTTGTTCCCTTTGTTATGAAATATTCTGTTTTTTTCTTTAAAATCATGTTCCTATATAATATTTCTCCTTTTGTGATTGACTCATTCACTTTGCATGCTATTCTTCACTTTGAGCCGTGCCACATGATAAGCCATGGTTTTGTTAATGTTTGTCAGCACTACATAACCTTGCATTATGGGTATGTGCTGGTTTATTTATCCATTTTTTTAAAGATGGGAATCGAGGTTGTTTCCTTCTTCTTGTTGGTGTGAGCAGTGTTGTTATTAATATAGGTATACAGATGTCAGTTCATGCTTCCAGTCTTATACATTCAGCTGTATACCCAACAGACACATTGCAAGATCATATGAAGCTTCTATTCCCATTTATTGGAGGTAGCATCATGTTGCTTTCTAACATGGCTATCCATTTTTATTGTTCCAGCGGCAGGTATATGAGGATTCCAATCACTCCACACCCTGTTCAACACTTCTAATTTATCTTTTGTTTTTCAATTTGGATGTCACTGTTAAGAAAAGTTCATCATTGATTGAATTTGTGTCTTCCATTCTTTGGGTTTTCTTTTTTTTTAAAATAATTTTATTGGAGGCACATACAATTCTTATCACAACTCATCCATCCATCCATTCTATGTCAAGCACATTTATACAGTTGTTGTCCTCCTCGACCTCAAATTATTTGCTTTCTACTTGAGCCCTTGGGATCAGCTCCTCATTTTTCCCCTCCTTTCCCACTCCTCGTTTCCTCATGAACCATTGGTAATATATAATTTTTTTTATTTTGTTATATCTTGCACTGTCAGATGTCTCCCTTCACCTATTTTTCTGTTGTACATCTCTCAGGGAAGAGGCTGTACATTGGTTCCCCATTTCTAACCCACCTTCTACCCCCTGGTATCATTACTTTCACCACTGATTCTGAAAGGATCATCTGTCCTGGATTCCCTGTGTTTCTGGGGGTGGGGTGGGGGTGGGAAGCATTTAAGAACTAGAGGAAAAGTTGTATGTTTCAGCATGGCTACACTGCATCCTGACTGGCTCGACTGCTCCCCATGACCCTTCTGTAAGGGGATGTCCAGTTGCCTGCAGATGGGTTTTGGGTTCCCAATCTGCACTTCCCTTCATTTACAATGATGGTTTTGGGTTTTTTTTAATGTGAACAAAGCATATACAAATAAAATTACATGGACATTTCCAAAGGACATAAATAATAGATATTAAAAACAGCAAACAAACAACCATTACTGTGTTTCTGTGAAAAAGAAACAGTCCCCTACCAAGGATTCACTTCTTGGATTTGGAAAATAAAATCAAAGTCAGTCAACTATCAAAGAAAACACATTTCCAACAGAGAACCTAAGCAGGAGATCAGTGATGGAGTTGGGCTCTTCTTCTCTGTTAGTGTCATTTGCAGTGGGTCTCAGCTTCATTCTTCACAAAATATTACTGTCGACTATAAAACCTTGGACAGCATTGTCATTTGGTGGGTTTATTGCTCTAACGATTTCTAAGAATCTAAACTACTGAAAACATGTCTGAAGCTTTGCCTTGGATGAATGAAAACTAAAAGAAGAGGTTTGGGGCCAGTTGCTGTTACAGAGAGGAGTTGAAGGTCAACATGAATGAGTAACAGTATTTCCAGCCTCATACCTGACTGCCTGTAACGCAGCCTTGTTATGGCTACCCCCTCCTCATGTGCTGCTTCGTGGGTATTTGGTGAAGCAATTACACAGCATTTAGCACATTCTGTCATCTTATCTGTCCGGTGGTTACAAGTTGGGCTGCTAGCCTCAGGGTCAGCAGTTAGAAAGCACCAGCCACTCCATGAGAGAAAGGCAAGACTTTCTACTTCAATAAAATTCTTGGGAAGCCACAAGGGAAGCTCTACTTTATCCTATTGAGTCACTATGATTTGGAATCCATTTGATGACTGTGAATTTGGGTTTTGTTTTGTTTCCAAAAGTTTGACTATGCTCAGAGCTGTGGAAGAAACATATATGTATTCGTTTTCTTACTCTCCATCTCAATAATACCTGAAAACCATGAGAGGGGTGTACAGCATGTTGCGGAAGCATAGAGAGAAGAGGGGATGATATTAGGGTAAGACTTTAACACAAAGAAGAACAGAAACAGGCATAGACAGATATCTGTCTTTTAGACAAATGATTTTACCGAGTAATTCACCACGTGTCTAAACATAATGGATTCATTATGAAAGGGCTTCTAAAACTTTGTGGAAAATGGAATTAAATGGAATGAGGAAATCACAAACTTTTTAAGCTCGTTTACATTTTTATAAAATGTGAATACAATACATGTTTGATGCGTGTGTAACATCTTTCTCAAGGGAGACATTTATAATATGAATTTTTTCTTTGAAAACTATATTGATGGGGACTACACACACTTTGTGAGAAATTAGGATTAAAAGAGAAAGGCACCCTCTTAGAACCTCCAAAAGAGGAAGAATGAGGGAGGGAGTGAAAGGAAAGTATAAAGAAGAACATCTGGAGAGAGAGAGAAAGGGGAGACATGTGAGTGGGAAGGAAGAATGGAGAGAGAAAATCCCAATTGAAGTTCAGGGAAAAGACCCCTTTGGAATTTGGAAAGTCCTATCTGCTTGCTTGTCAGGAATGATTGGAGACATTGACTGCATGCTATCTGGGTGCCCCGGAGACAGTGCAACTTACTGCCTGTCCCTGTGGTGTGATTCACCTGTGAAAAGGGATCTGTGTGTACTTCAGTGGGCTCTGACAATAGGTTGCTACCTATACTTGATATAGGTTGCATTATACTTGATAGACTGCACCACATCATGGGGAAAATACACAGGAACCTGAAGATGAACAGGAATCTGAAGTGAATATTTATCTCCTTTAATAATCAGCTGTGTCCTTTCTGAAGATTAACTACTTTAAAAAGAGCTATTGTAAACATTCTTCTTTGTCCTTTTTATTCCATTTTTTTCTGGGTTTCCATTTCAGAGTCTCTGAGGACTATACTAAATATTTGAAGATACCAGTGACTAAGGATATGCTGACACCACTGATTCCTGGAGCACGGCAATAAGAACTGGCACAGTAAGTTTCCCTGCAGTGAATTAGTCTAAAATCTTTCAAAATATTTAACCAATTCTGCTAACAGGTGATGCATCCAGTTATTCTCTGGTAGAGAATTAAAGTTACACCTGTGTGTTCCATCACTGCAGTAGTCAATAAATATTTATGACAACACCAGAATTAAACTGCCTCATAAAAATTAAGTTTGAAATAGCCTACACTGCCAACTTCATCATTTTTCTCTCCATCATCTTATTCACCATTACCATAGTAGATATACACATATATGGGTATATATATATACACAATACTTATAAGACACTGAGTTTAGCACTGTACAAGTATTCTGTTGTCTCATAATCTATCTGGCTATTTCATAGACATACATGCATACACTTATCAAATACATAAACTTCTCACTTATAAATCTGGGTAGGGTCCAAAGACCAGTCACATATTCAAAAATTGGTCTTCTACAAAAATGGAGAATTATCACATCAGATCAAACACAGGGATGACTGCATTGTCATATAACCCACATATATAACTGGAAACATTATATAACTGGAAAATTATGTCATTGCATAGCCACCAAACTTCAAGTAGATCATTATACAACTGTCAAATCAAATCATTATTGAAATTCCAACATATATCATCACAACTGTCAGACCACTGAGATTCATGGCCCCCTCAAGTTAACATGCAGCTTTCACCATCACAATCAGAGTTTTTCTCTCCTCACACTTGAGCATTCCTTCTTCCAGACAATATTTCGTTAGTGTGTGAAACAGACAGCCATGTTTTTATTATTGTTTTAGATGTAAAATGTCAGAAAATGAGATAGTCAATAAGTGAGAGGGAGTCAGATATTTTAGTCTAAGTCAACTCAATTAGTAGAACCAGAGTCTGCTGTACATCACCTTCTGAATAAAAGTCTGAGGGTTACCCACTGGGCTGTGATACCTCTCATTTGCAAGAAAGCTAGAATTTTCTCTAGTTTTAGGGATACTATAATCAGCAATAACTTAATTGATAAAATGAAAACAGTAAATACTGAAAACCAGTCAGTAACAGTCTTAAATCCTTTACTTATGCTTTTATATGGTAGTGTAAGATAGTAACAAATTAGACATATCTATATTTATTATTTGATAAGTTAAAATTGTTACTACATCTTTTCTTAATAAATATAGGGAAGAGCTATGCCCTGATATTCATGAGATGTACTTTGCATTTCTGTCTTAGGGTTGGCACTACAGTCAACAAATTTTAGTTTAAGAACAAATATCTACTTCATCATAAGCCAGAGAATTCAAAATGCTGCTTATACATATGAAATGCCAGTTAACAGCTATAGAAGGGAAGTACATTCAGTAAGTAGATAAATTGAATGAGAGAAAGGTATTCAGAAAATTAATGAATTAGAAATCTGGTGAGTTAGACTGCATTGTGAGAGGTAATTCAATTATCTAATATTTTTGGAATAACCATAGAAATAGAAACTAATTGGGTTCCTGCTGTGAAACACTGCAATGTATGAGATTAATATACAAGTGTGGAAATATACAAACCTCCTTCTAATTTAATAATGGTCACTTAGGACTTTAATTAAGCCAACTATTAAAACAGATAAGAAATGATTGACCTTGTATTTATGCACAGCTTTTCTGTGTTCTAGATTTTAGGTAGCTTTTTATGCCTGACTGCGCCAAATATCTCTGGTGCCTTTATTGCCGGCTTTTGTGTTTAGGATGCTGGTGTTGATCACTGTTTCTCTCTGTCTGTACCACAGGAACTCTAAAGTCTAATCGATTGCCAGCTGTACTTGTTGTACTATTTTCTTTGACAGACTTGTCTCTGTGGTCAGACTGCAGTTTGTCATGGTGGCCTCTGTGATTAGAAATACTGTTTGTCATCCTTTCGTATTCTTAGGTTCCCCAAAGCACTTGGTCAAACTCAACCACCAATCCTATACCACAGCCATGGACATTCCTATGCCTTCTTGACTACGTCTTTCTAGGCTTGCCTCTAAGTTGGTGTACATAATCAAGGTACTTTTAAAGTAGACTTCCACTCTCTGCTTCCCTTGTGTTCCTCTGTGCCCCCTCAGGAAATGACTTAAGAAGCCTCGCTAGTGTTAATTAAAACAAGTTTGCTTGTTAACTGCAAGGTCAGCATTTCGAAAGCTGTGGAATAAAGTTGAAACTTTCTACTTCTGTAAAGATTGACAGTCTCAGATTCCACAGAAGCAGTTCTACTTTGTCCTTCTATAGCAGTGGTTCTCAATCTTCTTAATGCCATGGCCCTTTCACATATTTCCTCATGTTGTGGTGACGCCCCAACCATAAAATTATTTTCTACAACTGTAATTTTGCTACTGTGATGAATTGGGTGACCCATAAAGGGGTCATGACCCACAGGCTGAGAACCACTGTTTTACAGGGTCACTGTGAATTGTAGTTCCCTCAATAACAGTGAGATTGGTTTTGGTTGTGAAAGTGACTTGAGACTTGCAGTGTAGTGAAACAGTGCAGTGTAGACAGATTGGGGATGGAAAGTTGTCTGGTTTGCGGGGCAGAAGCAACCCTAAGTGGTAAATGTGACATTAAAAAATCCCATTTAAAATGTATTATGCTATTCCAGAAAATGTTCACTGATTCAAAGAAATTCAGTTTCTAATTCATAGAGGTCAACCACTCATTTGTGGAAGAGTGTTGCTTTTAATCAAAAAGGGTTCTCTATGACCATTCTTGACCACAGTGAATGCTGCAGAATGTACATACTTCTTTCTGGTCAGTGATTTCTATTTTTTCATCTTGCCTCTATTCTTCTCTGATAAATCCTGTTTCAAAGGAAATTACTTTCTCCAGCTGCACACTGCAAACAAGCACGGTAATTCATTAAACTGAAAGAACTCCAGAGGTTACAGCAAGGGAGGGAGGACACAGAAGGCTTTGCCATGCTGCTCACACATTAGCTGGTAAACGATACCCATATAGCCCTCTCTCAGTGGGTTTCTCAAAGAAGGGTGCACTGTAGTTAATCTAGACATGCTCATCCTGTACCGCCTCAATCGAACCTAGGAGACCTCCTCTGTGGGATTTGTTACCTTCAATCTCTAGGAGAGCAGATTGTCTCTATCCCCATCCTCACCCTTCCCAACCCAGAGCAGCAATGTAGATGAACTCTTAACTGCTCACCTTGTAGTAAGCTATTCAGTGCTTAACTTACTATGCCACCCTGGGCTTTGCAGTAGGTGGTGGTGTAGTAAGAAAATGAGAGAGCCTATGGTTAACTGATACAGTATTTGGAAGTTTACAGTCAAGCTCATGAATTGAGTGGGTGGAGGACTCACTTGCTCTATTAATGAACCACTATTATTTCCACTTCTGAAGGTTACATAGACACAAGAGAATAATCATCCAGAAAGACTTCTCATTGTGCGTTTTTCCGATAAGTGTTCAAAAGCCAATATGTACAGAACTGTTTAGCAAAATGCCACCGTGAGGTTCATAGTTTGTAATTTTAAAAAACAACAACCTGGAGCTTCTGTAACTCATAAATTATGCAAAAGGGCTTTTGAGTAAGATTGAAAAATAGGACTAAAATATACACTCCCAGCGGGCAAAATATTGCTTGACATTTTTAATAATATTGAAACATAAGGCCACAATGGGGCAAAATGAAAACACATTTGCATGTCAAAGAACAGGTTTCTTTTCATTTGTTTAGGATTTTTAGTGGGGGTTAGGGTTTCCATTTTTTATGGAACAATATCAAATTTATGAAAAATGTAATGAATGTCCCATGGTTGAGCAGAGGTATGAAACACTTTGTTCTCTGTGCAGACTGTGGAAGGAGAGAAGTCTGGATGGAAGACATTGTTTCTCTCCTTTTCTTCCTCGCTGCAGGTTTCCTTGCATTTCAGAAGGCAAAAGGTCTCAATTATTGGCCAAATTACATTGACATAATGTGTGTTCTCTTGACTGTGCATATATGTAAGTGCTTAGATCTGTTTCCTTTCAGAACTGGTTAATGTTTACCTTGTTTTATTTTGGTTTTCACTGATAATCATCTACTGAGGTTTAGGGTCCGTAGTTTACACATTCATTGCTTTTCTTTCCTTTTTGTAGAAAAGAGAAGGTAAGTCAAGACTGATTTAAAATGAAATTGAGTTCCACAAGCTAAGACTTAGAGTCAAGACAACAGACCTTTAGATGATTATTTTTTCCCTTGGAATTCTCAGAGAACCATTTTTAAAACTTTTTGTCATGAACTAGATGAAGGTTTGCAGAGCAGATCATCAGCTTTATATTTAACAATTCACATGCATTTTGTTTCAGCCCATTCATCGTTATCCTCTCAACCATCTGCATATATTTCTGCACTATCTCTCTTAAAATGAGTGTGCATTTTTTAAAAATCATATATCACATCACAGAGAGGTACAAATACTTGAGAAGCCTTAATGGTTTTCAGAGTTCTGCATGTGAAGGAAGGAAATTTGTCATGGGGTCAGAGAAAGACTAAAGAAACAGAAATGGGGAGAACTGGAAATTACCATCAAACATTTTCTGGCAACATTGGGTTGATCAGAGATATCCCTGGGTTTATTTCATAGAGTAGAGCATGGTGGCCACTTGGCATTTGTAAAGAAAGCGTTAAAATATTGAAATCACACTAACCAGAGATGCAGATAACACCAGAGAGAAGTATCACCTGGTAGGGATTTGAGTGCTTTCCTGTTGTTCTATACTGCAGTCTTTTAAAAATTAAAAGCCTCAAAAGCTTAAAAATATTTCCCCAAACACCAAAATAAAGCAAAAAAGAAAGTGAGAAAGATTTCATTTGTCTGTATTTGGTGAAAAGAGTTTATTGAAATGCATTGTAGGAGGAAACCTCAGCATCTACACAAAATATTATTGACATCTTCTCTATAGAAATGTATCTTCACTAGACATATTTCAGTGGAAGCAATGTTTGAGAGATCTGTCATAGGGATAGCACAGAGAAGTAAGGCAATCAGGAAATAATGTCATAATTATTGGCTTGGGGATTCATGTTAAAAATGGGGCTATAGAAGTTTCTCTCAACTTTACTGTAAGACCATGAATCCAGGGCCTATATGTCCTGCTTCTTTTCCCATATCTTATTTCAAGTAGTAAGTGGAAAGGTGTTTGAAGGAAATGCTTTCATCCAAATAACAATGAAACATGTAAGAATGGCAGATAATTGATGTTGTGCTAACAGGCATCATGTGTACATGATCGCTGCATCATCACTATCATAATTTACTAATACATTATTAAAGCATGCTTATGGTTTAGTAAAGGAGGGAGGGAGAGAAGGAAAAAGGGAGGGAGTGAGAGAAAGAAGGTGGGAGGGAGGGAGGAACCAATTGAAGTGGGAATTCTTAGCCTGCAAAAAAGAAGCCTGAATGACCCATGACAGCTGAAAGAATTAGATTGCTACACATATTATGATGCTTGGTTGTTGTTGCTGTGGTGTGAGACATTCAATCAAGAATAGTGAGCCAGGATTAGGGGCAAAGATAACTCAGTTCAAAATAGGAAGGAATGCTCTATGATAATGACTGGTTTAGCGGTATCTCCTGCTAGCCTAGAGGTTCTGTGAGCAAGTGGCTGTGAGTGTTGATTTCACTGTCTAGAAGAAAGCATTCCAAACAGTAGCACTTTGCATATTCTTGCATAAATACATAAATGAATAACATAATGATGAATACATAGATGAATAATATAATAATTAGAGCTCTCCAACCATATGGAAGTTGTATTCTCTACCATTATAGTTCTAGCACTGCCTGCAAGTTATGCAGCATGAGCCTATACCAAGGAATATGCATCAAGTAAAGGCTAGGCTAGACAACAAGGATCATCTGTTGGGTTGGTTCCTGATATTCTAGAATTCTGGTAAGTGAGAACATGAATCTTGCTTGTATGCAAAGCATTTATTCAGAGTTACTATTCACATGAAATCTTCCTCTCCCAACTTCAGAGCAGTCATCTAGGAAGAATTCATAATATCTTGGTCAGTGATGAGGAGAGAAATCTGTGAGCCTTCTTCTTTTACCAAATGGTGAGGGATAGAGTGAGGGACCGGTGCAAAGACCCTTTCCTTTAGTCTCTCAGATCACAGTCCAGTGGATTGCCACCTGATTACCTGCATTCCAGAAGATGCAAATTACTCAGACCAATAGTAGAAATATGTCCCCAGAAAAGAAAGGCTGAAGCCCTGACATCTGATACCTGCAATTCTGGTCTTACTTGAAAATATGTTCATTCCATTCCCATAAGAAAACTGCAAGTGCAATTTGCTAAATGATGTCATGAAGGAAGGGCCTTGCTTGTTTATGACTGATAACCTTGCAAGAAGAGATGAGACCCAAGGGGAAGAAGGCAATATAAAGACATGAGCAAAAATGGCAGTGATGCAAACACAAGACAAGAAATACTTTTTTAAAAATTAACACAAACAAACAAACAAAAAAACATATGTACTGCCATGGAGTCAGTTTTGACTCACAGTGACCCGATATGACAGAGAACTGCCCCCATGGGTTTCTGAGTAGAGAACTTCCTATTGACTAGCCAAACATGTCACTGTGTCACCAGTGAGATAAGAAAATTTCTTTTCCTAGAGCCTTGGGAGAGAGGCTCACTCTGAATTTGAACTTCTAGCCTCCAGGCAACAACTTTCTGTTGTATGCCACATCATCTGTGGAAATTTGTTAGGACATCCTTGGGGAACAAATGCAGGAAGGTGTCTTCATAAAAAATCTCTACTAAATGATCCAGATGATGAGGCTTCTGCAGGGAGTTCGCCATGAATGAAGGGTCATGGTCAATAGAATCCATATGATTCCATATACCTAAAGTGTTGCTCCTGCATGCCATTTGGAAGTGAAGTATTACACTGATGTGTATGCAGGTGTGTGCTGTCATTAAGGGCAAATCAGCCAGGCTGGCACAAGAGTAATATTGGTCAGGTCCTTGTTGCCAGCCATTTTTCCACAAGAACTTTGTATTTGTGGGACAAAGTCACACTAATTGGATTTTTTCCAAGGTGAAACATTTTGACACCAAAAGTCAGTACATAGCCCTTCATATCTCTCTAGAAGAGTACCTCTGATTGTAGAACATGCCAAGAAGGGATTGTGTGTCATTTGGGCAAGTAGAGGTAGTTTTCTTTATTTTAGTTCCCATCTACACATCAATGTGAAGAAATGCATTCACAAGTTTCAGTTATTCTTAACGTAAATTTTTGTTGGATTTTGGAATTAGACTAAAGTTAGCCATTCATAGAAAGCTATGATCACAGACTCCTAAAAGATCTGTAGAGAGGAATATAATTAAAGCCTCATAGTAGAGTCTCTTACTGCCACATGCATAATGGTGTTATTCAAGAGGACCCTTCTGAAACAATGGGTGTGATTTTGCAAGCTCTCTCTTTAGGACAATAAGATAAGGAGAAACAAGAATGGCTTGGATTTCAGTAGTACTGAATTTAATGCAATTATCATGTCTGTAAAGGTCTGCTATGTAGTCAGTCAGTCTAAGGCAACCATTTTATATATATATATATATATATATATATATATATGATTTGTTCAGCATCACCCAGTAAACTGGTAAATGAGAATTGCGCTTCTTTTTGTGCTCTATAGCCACAAGAAATATTGTCATGTAATTTAATTTAATTCATTCATTTGGGGTGGGGATTCAGACCCATAAAATATATCCTTAGACTCTGTTTCCTGAAGGGCAATTGCAAGATACTAGACTCCTTCTAATGGTTCATGGTGCAGTTGATTTAAAATTAAAAATATACAGCCTTCACATCCACAGCCATCAAGTTGATTCCAATTCAGAGGAACCCTTGGTAACATTTCTGAAGCTGTAAATTTTGATGGGAGCAAAAACCCTCATCTTACTCCCATGAAGTAGTTGATGACTTTGAACTTTGAAGCTTGTGATTAGCAGTCCAACATTCACCTGACAGCTGCCAGAATTCCGGTTAAATCAGAGGGTAGGGGAACAAAGCATGTCATTGCAGAATTGGGTAACCATGGCTTCCAGATAAAAAAAAAATCAAGAAGTGATCTTCTCTGCAGCTACCAGAGAGGCTCCATTATGGAGGATATCCTGTAGTTCTCTGCAGGAATAAAATCAACTTAAAAACTAAGTATATCAATGTTTCTACAAATGGAAGACTAGCAACATCTACCGACAGTCTCCCCTGTTACAAATGATCAGGGGCAAGAACCACCTCTGAGCTCCATCCCTCCCTAGCACAGCCAAATTTTCTTAGCCCCTAAGGTAACCCAAACAGCCACTTATCCTACCAGATGGCTGCAGGGTGGGCGTGGGGTAAGAACGGGGAAGACACAGTGCATAGGCAGCTTGGCAAAAGCATTCTGAGTACTCAAAGTGTGATTTTCCCCCTTTTTTTCTCCCACCTCCTGCTTTGTTCTCCAAAGAGGGTGTGGGGAGAGTTTGGGTGGTTGTGTCTGAATCTACAGGTCTGTCTGTTTTAGTCTAGGCCTTTGGGCTAATATCAAGTGTGGGGTATGCTTATTTTCAGAAGGTGGCATATGGTCAAGAACCAATGGTGCTAAAGGAAGAAATTCAAGCTTCATACACTGAAAAGATTAGCTAAAAACAAGGCTCCAGGAACTAATGGCCTCCCAAATGAAATGTTTCCATGAGCTGATGGAACACTGAAAATGCTTATTCATCTAGGCAAGGGAATTTGGAAGAGAGCTACTTGGTCAACTGACTGAAAGAGCTCCATTTTTGTATCCATTGAAAAGAAAGGGGACTCAGCAGGACACTCAGGCTATAGAATAATATCACTGATATCACATGTCAGTAATGTTTTACTTACTGAAAATCATCTAGCAAAGTTTGTAGCAGTGTATTGACAAGTTACTACCAGAGGTTCAGGTCAGATTGGAAAAAAAAAGGTGGGGGGAGTGGGGAAAAAGGCTATCATGACTCTTGTCATATGGATCTTGGGTGAAAGTGAGAATAACAGAAAGATGTTTACTTGTGTTTTATAGGCATTCATTTGATTGTGTGGGTCATAAAATATCTGTGCATAATCTTGGGAGGAAGGGGAATTTGAGAAAACTTCATTGTGTTCATTCAGAACTTATATATGGATCAAGGAACAGGTGCAAGCAGAACAAGACAATGCTGCATAGGTGAAAGTTAGGACAGGTGTGTGTCAAAGATGTATCCTCTCCTTGTTCTTATTAAATTTAAATGCTGCACAAATCATCAGAGAAGCTGTCTTGTGTGAAGAAGAATGTGACTTCAGGAATGAAAGAAAGTCTATGAATAACCTGCAATATTCAGATGACATAACACTTGGTTTGTGAATGTGAAGAGGACTGAAAGCACTTGTTGATGAATGTTGAGGATTTCAACTCTCAGTTTGGATTACAACTCAAAGTAAAGAAAACCCAAATCCTCATAAGTGGACCAAAAGGTAACATCATGAGAAAGGGAGAAAAAGTTGAGGGTTTCAAGGATTTTGCCTTATTCAGATCCACAATCAAAGGAAGTTTGCTCACGGACCCAGCAACCAAGAGATCCAAAGATAGAGTGCATTAGGTAAATCTGTTGCACAAGACCTCTGTAAAGTATTGAAAAGTGAGGACCTTAATTTGAGAACTAAGGTGCACCTGACTCAAATCATGGTATTCTCTGTTGCCTCATTGCATGTGAGAGTTGAACTTGAATTTGGAAGATGCAAGAAAGCCCATCCATTTGAGTCATGGTGCTGGATAAGTATGCTAAAAGTACTATGAACTGCTAAAAGGACAAACAGATCTGTACGGGAAGAAGTTGAGCCAGAGTGCTTCTTAGAAGCAAAGATGACAAGATTTCATTACACTTCTTGAAAGGAGAGTTCAGTTCCTGGAGAAGAATATCATGTTTGGTGAAGTAAAGGAGCAGTGAAGGGGAAGAAGGCCTGCAAGGGAACTGATTGACACCATGACTACAGTGGACCCAAGCATGGGAGCAAGTATGCATATTAGTGTTTCATTCTCTTGTGTATAAGGTTGCTATGGATTGGAACTGATTCAATGACAACTAGGATATGTGTATATATAAGTAGACACATGAATGTATTTTTGGCTTACATTTAATTCTAGCCCCAACATAAGGACATATTTTTCTTCTGACATAGCCTCCTGGACATTCTCCCCCATGAAGTGATCATTGAAGAAATGGGTGCTATATCAAAGTGTGAGAAATAAACCTTATTGTACGAAGCTCTCAGAAAGAATATTATCTGGACCCTGAAAGGCTTGTCTTCAAATAAGCACCCATCTAAGTGAGGCATCAATTAAATAACACGAAACGATGACACCAGCCTTTGTAATCCAAGGATTGTAACTAACACAATCCAAATCCAAGGGAAGGAATTGCATCAAAGCTGATGGAAGTCTGTTCATGACAATGGAAATCTAAAATCCATTAGCAGGATCTCCACGTGGATTGAGGCCACATAAATCTCCTCTGATTATAGTTGAAGAATGTGAATGATCTTGCTTTCAGAAAGACCATTTGCAAGTTGCTCATGAAAGATGTAGTTAGGTTAATGATACATTATCCACTAATCTCTCTTTTTGACCAAATTTAAGGTTGTCTTAGTTTTTAATGTTTTCTGCTTTCTTTTTTATTGAAAACATTCTCTTTTGTCTATTCATTATTGGCTTATTTAATTTACTTCCTGCTTATGTTTCATGTCATTTTCTGTGCACTACATCTAGGATACATAAATCCATATCCAGTAACTGGATGAGTAACTACCTAGGGGATGACGGGGGAGGTTGGTAGCTAACCACCGTGAGTCTGAGAAGGACACGTCCTGAAGCCGACTGTGGTGATGTCGCACAACTCTTCTAAAGATGTGGGAATGATTAAATTGTATGCTTAAGTGGAGGGAATGCCAAGAAAATGATCTTTAAAAAGACATATTTGGAAGGACTTCAAATTCAGATATATTTATAGATATTTAAAAGCCATTTGCAAAATGAACTGTGAACAGAATTGAGGAAGCAGCAAAAATGATTGTGTTTCTTTTTCTAGAATTTTTGGAAGGAAACCCTTACATTTTGCCCATGTTTCACATGTGGTGCTACTAAATACAAGTCTTCAGCCAGCTCTGGTCTGTAGCAGAGATTCCACCATCAAAAGAAAGAGAAAAAGAGATGTTGGTTTTTTCCTAAAGCTAATTTTAATTCTAAAGCTGATTTTTATTGGGAATATTCCCTTCCCACTTTTTGGCAATAGGTTTTAGTGGCATTTACATTGAAATGTAAACATATATGGTAATCAAATGCAGATTACATTTTCCAAGCTACTCATTATAACCCAAAGTTGTAAGACATAAGATATTTAAAATCTATTAATCTAATTTACTTATTTGTGAAATAAATACCTTCTTCTTTGAGCTCTTACATAGATTTAATTATATACTAATTTGTAAGGATCATTCCATCTGTTTTTGACTAGTAGTAACACTTAGGGAAAATAATTATGGACTTTTGTTAATTTTCCCAGTTTTTTCCCCCCATGCATGTGATATTTCATAGCACTTGCAGATATTTGGTTAATGTTTTATCAAGCAGGTACTATTTTGTGCATCATCATGTGAATGTTCTCGCTCCTGACTACCAAAAAGGGTTGCTTGAGTTTGGTCAGCGGATGGCACTGGAGACTGGAAAAGGGTGGTTTGAAATCAGAAACCTTGGTTCCCATCACCATTCCATTGTTTACAAATGCTGTGTTTTGGACCACTTCTGTGAGTCTCAGGTGCTTCATAAAAGGCAAGAGACTAACCACTGAGGGTGGTGAAGAAGATTATGCATGTACTGACCCAGATGATCCCACTGTATTTCCCATCACATTATTTTTGACAACCTTCCTTCCAGGGAGTATACGCAGACTCATAGAGACCCTATGGAACAGGGTAGAACTGTTCCAGTGACTTACTAGCACTGTGACTCTTTTGTTTTGTTTTGTTTGGCATCGCTGCCCTCTGGTGAGTGTGGGAGGCCCAACCTTGCTCCTGGAGAGCTGCTGCTGGATTTGAACCGCCAGGCCAGTGGGCCGCAGTCCCGCACTCAACCACTAAGTCACTGGGGCTCAACCCCACTATAACTCTTTAAGGCATTAGAAAGCCCCATCTTTCTCCTGGTATCAAACTGACTGACTCTGTGGATTTCAGGTCAACCTGTAACAATGTGCCACCAGGTACCTCATCACTTTGCAGGTACCCATTAAATATTAGTCTGAGCCAGCAGACCCAAAGATGATCCCCAGTTCTATGTCCTATTGATTAGTTAGTCAATATTGATTTTATATAAACTTTCCTTCTTTATTTTCCCTTCAATTTGTGGTGATCACATGCTAGGTTTTAAAATTATTATTAATCATTTTATGGGCAACTTTTACATATATTACCACAATCCACAATTCACTTAGCTCAAAGAGAATTGTGTCACTGCTGCCACCATCAGTTTGAAAACATTTTGTTTCTCCTTGAGCTCTTGGATATCTCCTCCCCATCTTTATGAGCTCAAAATGTGGCCTTGCCTCCCACTACAACCTCAACCTCTGGATTTCTGTCTATTAAATCTAGGATTGAAAAAGCTGTAAGATAGTAACTGGATTAATAATTACCTAGGGGAATGACAGGGGAGATTGAGAGCTAACAACTATGAGTCTACAAAGAAAATATTCGTGATAGCATGTGCAGTCACACTGCTGTCTTTTCTGGTTGCTTTGGTTTCCTCCACAGGCTGTATCTGTTATGACAAAATTCCTGGATCATGATATTCCTGTATCCTCATATCACTTGCTGGGTCGGTTCCCTATTGCATACTTGCTATGAAGCACAATATATGGCATGTAACGCTGACTCAGTAAAAATAAATAAATAAAGTGTGCCTGTACCATGGAGTCAATTCTGATGTGTAGTATCCCCTTGGGTAGACTGGAACCGCACCAAGTGTTCTAGGCTCGCAACTTTGCTGCCCTCAAGTGAGCTAGGTGGTTAGGTGCCATCAAGTGAGCTCCCACCCAGAACACCCAACGCACAATGGAAGGAAACACGTGCATAGCTCTCCGCCAGCCTCAGTTGTTCCTCTGCCCAGGGCCACTGATGCAGCCACTGTGTCCATCCATTTTGTTGAGAGACTTCCTCTTGTTTACAACCCATACCCTTTATGGAACATGATGACCTTCTCCAGGGACTGGGCTCTTCCAGCAGTGTGTTCAAAGTATGTTAGACAGAGTGTTGCCATGCTTGTCTCTAGGGGACACTCTGGCCTTCTTTCTTCCAATTCCAATAGAATTGACATCAGCAATTCTATCCCCTGTTCTTGTTCCCTGTCCTTTTCAGAATCCAGCCTGACCTTCAGGCTGTTCCCTCTAAATACTCTCCTGTAACTGATGTTGGACTAGCTTAATACAATTTTATTTGTGTGTGATATCAGTGATATAATTGTATAATTTGAGCATTCTCTTGGGTCACCTTTCTTTGGAATGGGCACAAATATGGATCTCTTCCTGTCAGCTACCTTCCAAATTTCCTGGCATAGATAAGTGAGTGCTTCAGTGCTTGTTCAGCTGTCTGAAACATTTCAACGGGCATCCAGTCAATTCCTGGAGCCTTGTTTTGGCTAATGCAATCAAAGCAGTTTTAACTTCTTCCCCCAGCACCAATGGTTCTTGCTTATATGCTACTTTGACTAGTTCTTTCTGGTACAGTCACTCTATGTGTTCTTTCCATCTTCACTTGATACTTCATTATTTTCCTTAAACAATCCTTCACAATTTCAATTTGAGGCTTGAAATTTTCCTTGAGTTCTTTCCATTGCAAAGAGGTTGAGCATGTTCTTCCCCTTCAGTTTTCTAAGTCCTTGCACATTTTGTTAATAGAGTTGACCTGGTCTTCTCCCACTGCCCTCTGACATTTTCTATTGAGATCTGTGACCTCATCCTTTCTGCTTTAGCTACTGTACAATTAATAGCAAGTCTCAGGGCCTGACAGTCTTAACAGAAATAGAATGTTAATGCCTTTCTCTACAGTTCTTCTGGGTGTGTTCAAGTTGGCAATGCTTTAGTTAGTATTCAAGGCAATGCTTTAGTTAGTATTCAAGGTCAAGCTATTTGTCCCACCCAGGAACATTAATGGTTTCGTAAATATATGAATTGTAATGATATATATCATAACCATTATTGTCCTATCCCTCTATTCATTGATTCTTGTTGCTTGGTCCTGCTGAACACAGGAAACGCCATTTTAGTTTTGTTTCACCTACTGCAAGGAAACACAGAAGATAACTTCAAACTTATTCACATATTTAGATTTTCATTAGGTAGAAGAAATAGCCTTGTTGGCCCAATGGTTACATTCTGGAATGGTAACCCCGAGGTCAGTAGTTCCAGATCACAGCCACTCCATTAGAGAAATCATACCCCTGTAAGCAGTCTCACAGTTCACAGAGGCAGCTATGCCCTGCCCTACAGGGTTTCCATAGATCAGAATTGGCTTGATGGCAGTGAATTTGTTGTTGCCATTTGGTTTTCTTGGAAGAGAGAGTTCTATTCCACTAATACATAACGTCTGGAAAGAAAACAAAACAAAAAAGTTCAGTGACGTTTCCGAAGTCATACATATTGGTCTTCTTGTTTGTAATTCTTCACCTTCTTGTTCATGTGGTGTGATGAGGCTTAACAGTGACTGCAGAGTTATATGTGTGCTCTATATTCCTTATGAAAACCAATACCACTCAGTATCTATAAGTTCAGGCTACAGCAAATTAGTTTCTCTGGGTATTTGGGGAGGCCCCTGGGACCACTTCAAACTCATGAATACTCTTTAAGGACAAGGAAAACATTTCTATGTATATGTAAAATGACAGCAACCCTCCAATTTCCTTGCATGCTGTTGGAAAGGTTTCAATTGTTATTACTGGTGCACTCTCTCTCTCTTTCTCATCCTAGTGTTTCCATGTACTGTCAAGGGGTGGAGTTAGTGATCCTGAATGTGACACCTGAGAAAACTGATCTCTAATCCTGCACTTACTCATTTGGGAATTATGAAGAAGCTGTTAAATTTTCTGAATATCAATTTACTTGTTTTCTAAAATGGGAATAATATCAACTACTTCAAAGATGTATTGTGTGATCTCTTGTAGTTTGCCAGTAAATTACAATAAATGGGATAAATTGCAATAATGCCCAGTCCATCATTTGTTTTCAACAAACGCTAGTTGGTTTCTTTTTGTAGTCGCACTGGTTTGCTGCTTATTACACAGTTGTCTAAGATAATGCAATTATAAGAGCTGCTGTCCAAACCAGTAGTCTGTTAAACCTTTTACTCTCACCTCATTTCATGACTCCTAAGGATCCCTCAATAAAAATATTTGGTTGGCTGAGCCCTGGCGGTGTAGTGGTTGAATGCGGAACTGCGGCCCACTGGCGTGGCAGTTCAAATCCAGCAGCAGCAAGGCTGGGTAGCTCCCACGACCACCAGAGGGCAGTGATGCCCCCCCAAAAACAAATAAATAAAACATTTCATTATTCTAACCACAGCCTTTAGCTTTTGCAATCCCAGCTTTGTTGGTGACTAGTAGCTGTAAGCCTCTGATTTTATCTCGTGAGGGACGTATGTCCACATTTGGAGACACTTTGACTTTTACTATGTATGTAGAGGTTCTATTGGCATGTGGGAGGCAGAAACCTGGAGTGATGTTGAGCATTTTACAAGACCAAGACAATCCTCTACAATTCAGAATTATCTGACCCCAAATGTCAGTAGTGCAGAGGGTGAGAAAACCTCATCTAATCTAAGCCGAGCATCTAAGTGATCCTGAAAGACTGTAAGTAAGAGAGGAATGGGCAGTTTCCCACTTCGTGACTAGCATGAGTTTATGAGATGTATACCATGATATATGAGATGTATACCATGTATACCACAGCACACTATGAACTCACAGATTTCTCTAGGTGTTGAATAGCCATAGTGTATTAGAAGAAATCATTACATCTAATTAGACAAATTTCTTGTGATTTTAATTCTGACACTTAAAATCTATGGTTTTATAATCCAGGAAGGGGAAGTTTCAGGGCCTCAGTCACCCTAAACAGAATGCATATAAATAAATTATGCATATAATGTTCTTAACACCGTACCTGATAAATATTTTTAAAAAATCATAACTGTCCCCATTGTTGACATCTTAATTACCAGCAGCAGCATCCCCATTGTCCTCAGGTATCATACTCAGAAGCAGCGCATCCCATCTCCACTGGTTTAATACCGCTCGGATGCAGCCTAAGACATGTATGTGCAATGGATGCTGCATTTAATGAAAGTCATCTATGTCACTTAATCCACGTGTGACACCATGGGGAAGCAACTTGAGGAGGGTTATGAAAAATCAGGCATTCAGGGAAAATGACATTTCATCAACTCAGCCCCCACTTTCTATTTCCTTATTGATTGATTTTCATGGAAATGTAAGATGTGGGTTGATGTTGGAGGAAAATGTCAATCCCTGCCTAGGTGGGGTGTTGATAGGCACCACTGGTGTCTTTTATTGCAGGACAGTTTCCTTTTTATTCTGAAGGAGCGTTCCTCTTCTCTCCCCAGTGTCACACATTAGTTCACACTTTCATGAACCTGGGGGTGGGGGGGAGCTCCAGAATTTGATAGCTAGAAATGGGGCTTGATCAAAAGCTTAAATTATACTCTCAGAATCCACTATATCTTCATCCATGTCCTGACTTTGATCTCCTGTGATTTTAAATTTTTTATTTAATTTTCAAGGCCCTTAAGATGCTAAGTGGCTTTCCAGCAATTTCGGATCTCACCCTTCCTACTGCCATGGCCCTTTCATACAGTTCCTCATGTGGTGGTGACCCTCCAACCATAAAACTCTTTTTGTTGCTACTTCTCTACTGTCATTTTGCTACTGTTTTGGACTGGACGACCCCTGGGAAAGGGTTGTTCAACCTCCAAAGGGGTCATGACCCACAAGTTCACAGCCACTGTCTTAGGATGAAATTTCAGGAATGAGATCTTTAACTTTATTTACTATATCTTTGTTGTTTTTGAGCAAACCCTTACAGTCTTGCATTAAAGCTTATAGTCTTGCATAAAACCCTTATAGTCTTACATAAAACCTTACAAAAATACATAAAAATACTTGGTTTAGAAATTCCTAGAAAACCTTAAAAACAAAATTGGTCTTATGTAACAATAGTAGAAGCAAGAAAATTGTGTCCCAGGGAGAAAACCCCAACACCTAAAGTGGCACAGCTGGTTAGTAGCTGAGAGGAAACAACACTGCTGTTGGCCTACAAGACAAGTTAATTTAATATACAGGCCAAAGGTTGATGTCCTTTATGAATTCCAATAAAATGTGAAGAGCGACCTGCTAAGAGATCTGGGGTGGGGGCTGGGGGGGTGGGAGTGGCGGGGATGACAATGTTGCTTTCCATCTCAAAAAGAGACATAGGAAAATGGGGAGCCTCATTCTCTTCTTTGACACCGTGTTGCTTATCAGCATATGACCAATGTACAAGTTTTGCCAGGGAAGAGGCAAGTCTGATGGGATTATCTGGTATCCTGAGGTTAGCAGAGTATAAAGTTAGGGGGTATCTGAGCTATGTAGATGTCCTTATGCTATTGCTTTAACAGCCCAGGGTCTGCCTACCTCTGAAGCTTCATGTAGGCATGAGCTCGGATATACCCAGCTTGATCAGGTATTATGCCCTGGCAGGTTACTCTAGCTCTTAGTTCAGTAATGCCTTATATACTCGCTGAACATAAAAGTTGATAGACTTATTACCGGTGAGTGATCTGAAGAATGTGTTATAGGTGCCCATAAACAGACAAAAGGAAAGGCAAATATGAAAGGATAAGAAATATGACTCAATTTCACTTTGGTTATGAAAACATTATTCTGACTCTTTCTTCAAATTACTGACAGACTTTGTCTGCTCTCAGAAACTGGCATTGACTTGCTCTTAGAGTCAGATAGATTCTATGTGAATAAATGAGGGACAGTTATTGAGTTACAGAGCAGAAGCTGTTCCATGAAATCCATCCTGAAATTTCTTCCAAATTACCATTGTAACATGATGATGATTAATTTTTGTGTACCCTGAGAAAATTTAGCTGGGCTAGAGAGAAACATGTGATTGAATGAGTGCAATTCTCTCTCTCTCTCTCTCTCTCTCTCTTTCTGTCTCTCCACTTTGGGCTCCTTATAGCTACTGTGTACTTCTTAGACATGACACAGAATTGGCACTGACAGGCTGTACCACTTGGATTCTCATCTGTCATACTGTATTTCTCATGTGCTATAAATGACACTCCATAGTAGAACTAATTCTGACCTCTCACAGAAATGACTCAATTAGATTAAACTTTTATTTAACTTCTACAGTTGTTGTATATTTTGTGTGTTACTTCCAAAAAA
This sequence comes from Nesogale talazaci, assembly GCA_004026705.1. NCBI lineage: Eukaryota > Metazoa > Chordata > Mammalia > Afrosoricida > Tenrecidae > Nesogale > Nesogale talazaci. The sequence goes on from PVJH01006117.1 coordinate 28,770, forward strand.
TGAAATTTAATGGGCTGAGCTCCGGTGGTGTAGTGGTTGAGTGGAGGAATGCAATTTATTGGCTTGGCAGTTCAAATCCAGCAGCAGCTCTCTGGGAGCAAGGCTGGATAGCTCCCATGACCACCAGAGGGCAGTGATGCCCCCCCAAAATAAAAAAATATAATTTAACATTAGATTTGCATTTCTTACGACCCTTAAGAGGTCAATTAAAACATTTTAAATTCTATTAATTGAACTGTATAAATGAATCTCACCTTGTATCTTTTATGGATTTTTACTGGGAAGATTGAAAACATGAATTTTTTATATATTTATTACATTTCTATTGTGTGTTTGAAGAGTCCAGGAAAGCCTATGGGTTGTGTGTGAGACTGGTACCAAACCTACTCACTACTCTGTGGGAGAAAAGACGAGGTTGTCTACTTCAGCAAGGACTTATATTCTCAGAAATCCTCTGTAGGTCAGCAGGAGTCAACAATGCATGACTGCAATGGGCTTGTTTGGTGGTGTTGTAATGAATCCAATACAGTGTGTTGGATACAGTGTGTGTTGGATGAAATATGAAAGACACGTTCTTCTTAAGGAATGATTTGGAAGTAGTTGATAAATTTAATTTTTATAAATAGCATGGCACAAACTTCCAAGAGCTGAAAGAAAGCAGAGGATGAATTTAGTACACGGAAGATCTTCAGATGACTCCAGAGCCCACATTGGGCTCCCTCTTGTCAAAGGCAAGGTGAACCCAGGTCTCATCCCAAATGCAGATTTTTTGTCTGTTAAATTAATGTAGATATTATTTTAAATTATCAAGGATTAGGCAACAAATAACTGGAACTTAAGTGTAACTTTTTCACTACTTATCTTGTTACAGTGAACATGAACCATTAATATAATTAAATGAATATAACATAGAAAGAAGGAAAATGTAAATAAGTACAGACTTGCTTTCCCAACTCAACCCCAAATATTGAAAATAATTTGGTGGACTGAAAGATTAATGGGTGTAGGAGCTTAGGGGGAAAACAAAAGGAAAGCTCAGCAGTAAGGAGGAGCTAAAATAAAAGTATGTTTTAAAAAAGAAACTATTTTTCCTTTACTGCCTTCCCTGAAGGACATTTGTTAACTCATAGATAGTTGAAAATATTAAGGGAATATAAAACTATATTTTATATGTATATTATAGCTAATAAATTCTAATGACTCTTGACTCTTTAAATCCTCATTATTTAATTTAATTACCATAAAAGTTAAATATTATAATTTAATCTCTATGACACACATCTATTTTGCTCATTTTCTTATCTGCTTGTCTTTCTAGGTACCTATATACTTACCTACCTACATATTGTTCCACTAGTTGCAGAAAAGTTTGAAAATTACCAAGTTAGACAAAATGCTGTAGTATGAATTTAAGATAAAATTGTATGAATTTAAGATGAGAGCTTATCTCCATTAGATTTGAGTATACTGGAAATAACAGTGTGTTGAGGATCAGCAAATTATATTTTAGAGATGATCAATAACAATGTGGTGTTTTTGTTAGATTATAATTAGTACAAATAATGCTGACTTGGTTTAAATATTCTAAATATGGAATAAGATAGGGAAATCTATTATGGGAAGCAGATGTGTCATTTAATTTATTTCTCAATTACAAGTGACATATTGATTACAGAAATATTCACGTCATCCATTATTTTATGATCCATTTACAGCTGTTTATTATTATAATAAATAAATACATTATATCCACTCATTAGGCCAGCAATAAAGACTTACAAAACACTCACATACACACATGAAGCAAATTCTCCAAAATAAACACCAATTAAGAAGAATATTTACCCAAACAAAACATAAATAAATCCTGTGTGTGGTAGAAGAAGCTGCTGTGGTGTAGTGATTATGCAGTGGTCTATTAACTACAAGACCAGCACTTTGAAACCACCAGCCCATCCATGGGAGAAAGACAGGGCTATCCGCTGATTTGAACAGTTACAGACTTGGATACATACAGGGACAGTGGTACCTGGTCATACAGGTTTGCTTTGGATAGGCACAGACTTGATGGCAAAGAATTTGGGTTTTGGTTTGTTTGTTTCGATGTGGGGTAGAAACTAAAGTCAGATAAATGTGGTCCTGGAAATGTGGACATTTGCCTTTTTGAAAGATTTTATTAATAGGGGAGAAATGTTCATCTCATATCGTTTTTATAAAATCATAGACCCATTTATTAATGTAGTCTGTTTTCAAACAAGCAGTATTACAAAGCACCATACCCAATCCAGGTGAATAGTAAAACTGTGCTCTTCATTTTAGACTCTGTACAAGTAGCCCACCGCTTGACTATAAATACTCTTCTATACTGTGATGGTTTATGGGTTGCTGTGACACTGGAAACTATACCACTGATATTTCAAATACCAGCAGGGTCTCCTAAAGTAAACAGGTTTCAGCAGAGCTTCCAGAATCAAAGCATGCTAAGAAGGAGCAATAGACTGTCCACTTCAGAGAAATTGCCCACTGGAAATCTTGTGGCTAGCAGTAGGACAGAGTGCTGGTGTCATATTATGACTCCCTCGGGTCAGAAGGCACTCAAAATTTGACTGGTGAAGAGCTAGATTCCCAAAGTAGAGTTGACCACAACGATTTGGCTAGAGCAAAACTTTGGGAACTACAGTCTCTGAAACTTTCATTTTCTGATGAGGCAAGATGCAAAATTAGAAGGAACAGATGCACGCATCAATGATTTTAAATTGTAATATATGATGTATAAGCCTAGCAATATGAAAGTCATCAAGATGCAATGAAACATATCCTAGTCGTATTGATCTGAAATGATATGGTCTTGGCCATTTTGAATCAGAACATCACATGATTGCCTCTTCTATGGGTGATAGAGACAAGAGGATTAGTTTCACGTTAATTGCAAGAGAACATTTAGAGATCTGTTTTGAAGTACAGAGCTCTCTACGATAGGTTGATATCTCTCTGCATATACAAAAATGTGTTCCACACCCTATTATTCAAATTCATTAATCAATCACAAGAGCTCATGATGCAGACTGGAGAATTTTTACATATTTTAAGGTCTGAAATTAGTCTAACATGCAATCAAGATATATAGGTAATTATTGGCTATGGGAATGCAAAAGTTAGGAAAGAAGGAGGTATAGGAGTTGGAAAACAGGGTTTTAGTGAGAGAAATGGAGCTTTTTCTTCTTTTTGAAATGATGCTTTTTCTATCCTACTTTCAAGACCAACTGCTTTTTCATTATAAATAGTTTTTTCAACCACACAAAAGGTAACTATGCACAGGGACTTCTCCATATGAAACACACAGAAATCATACTGCCAACCTTTATGGGATGAGATGATGGAGAAGCCCAACTTCAGCCTCTAAAACCCAGTCAGTGGCTGCCTGTGGAACAGATCATCAATAGCTCATATGGAAGTTCAAGTAGAAACAGAAAAAAATGAAAAGAAGTCCACAAGAGCCAAAGATTGAAAGATTCTATGGACAAAATATTGAATGATGTAGGAAGCCACCAAAGATAGAAAGAATACCCAGTGTCATTGTACTATTCAACCATTTCAAGAGGTAGAATATGATCAAGAACTAACGGTACTGATGTAAGAAGTCCAAGATGCACTAAAGGCTTTTGCCAGAAATAGAAATTAATGGAATGAATAACTGTTTAAATGGGCCAACAAACTGTTGAAGCACAGGAAGTAATCACTTGTGTAAGACAATGGATTTGGAAGACAGCTACTTGACCAACTTAATGGAATGCTTTCACATTTGTATTGGGTTCCATATTTGGGTATCAAATGACTTAAAGAAAGATGACTTAAAAGGACCCACAAATTACAAAACAATATTATTAGTACCATGTGTCAGTAAAATTTTGCTGAATATTTTGCTGTAGCAATAGTTGGAGCTGGACATTGACAGGGAGTTGGCAAAATCCAAACTGAATTCTAATAGAATGTGGAACAGAAGATATCATTGCTAATGTTAGATGGATCTTGGATTAAAGTCGAGAAGAGAAGGGTGTTTACTAGTGTTTTATTGATCACATAAAAGTAGTCAATTTTGTGGACCATATTATGTGACTAGCTTTGAGGAGAATGGAAATCCCAGAAAACATCATCGTGTTTGTGCCCAACCCATATAGGGATCAAGAGGGAGTTGTGTGAACAGAGCTTGAGAATATTGTGTGGTTGAAAATCAAAACAGGTGTGTATCAAGATTACACACCTCTCAACTTCCTTACTCAATGCGACATTGAGGAAAATCATCAGAAAAGCTTCACTGTATACAGAAGAATGCTATGATCTCATGTGACATCCTGAGACATACAGATGACACAACCTTGCTTGCTGAAAAGGACTTGAAGCACTTGCTGAGGAAGATTAAGGATAGCAGCCTTCAGGGTGGATGCCAACTCAATGTAAAATGCATATCTCTTTATAACTGGAAAAAAATGTTGGAGCTCTCAAATATCTCGATTTGCTTTTATCCACCATCAATGCCCATGGAAGCAGCAGCCACCAGATGAAACAGTGCAGTGCATTGGGTAAATCTGCTGCACAAGACCTCTTTAAAGTGCTGGAAAGCAACGATGTTACTTTAAGGACTAAGGTGCACCCGGCCCATGACATCGTATTTCCCATGGCCACATAAGCATGTGAAAGTTGCACATTAAATAAGGATGACTGGTGAGTCAATGGATGTGAATTAGGGTACTGGTGGAAATATGGGAAATGCCATAACCATAAAAGCAAACTCACTGCCATCGAGTGGACACTGTCTCACAGCAACTCTCTAAGTAGAACTGCCCTTGTGAGTTTCTAAGACTTCCTATGAAGCTAGAAGGCCCATTCTTTCTCCTGCGGAGAAGCTGATGGTTTCAAACTGCTGACTTTGCAGATTGTAGCCCAGAAAGGAACCACTGTGGTACCAGAGTTCCTTTGGCAAGCACCATGGACTGCCCAAAGTATAGCCAAATGTGTCTCTGATGGAGTACGGTCAGAATGTTCCTTAGAAGCAAAAATAGCAAGACTTTGTCTTACACACCTTGGGAATGTTGTTAGAAGAGGCCAGTTACTGGAAGAGGACATTGCTTTTGGTAAAGTATAGGGACAGTGAAAAAAGGATCCCGCTAGACAAAATGGATTGACATCGGGTTTGAAAAAAAGGACTCAAGCTTTGGAACATTTGTGGGGATTGTGTAAGGCATGGGGCAAGACATCCGTCTAGATACAACAGAAAGAAACCTTCTGTGGGGTGCGTCAAGGTGTCCTGTTGACCCTTAGCTTGCTCTGAGCCACAACTGACTCTATGAGACCTTTTATGAACATTCAGGTAGCAGAAGAAAGACAGCTTCAGGAAAAGTCTGTGTACCAATGAATTTCAAAGTTCCATTCATTCTATGAGGTTGATTAAAGGCTTTATTGCAAGTAGCCAAGAAGTTGCTGCCTTCTGAGAAACCTCTGAATTAAAGTGGGGTAGGACAGATACTGGGTAAGTCAGTCACACAGCATATTCTTAAAAAGCCTCTATCATTTCTATGGGATTGTGTGAGGCACTTATGTGCTCCACCAGTTTTCATGTTAACAGGGAGTTATAGGGATAAGAGTGCAATGTGGTAAACGTATTATTTAATGTTATTATTCAAACTGCTACCTATAAGAACTTTCCATCCATTTATTATCTTTCTTGGCTAATAAACAATTACCATAATTGTTCACAGCAATTTACCTTTATCTATGATTTAATCCTTGAAAAGTCCTAGCCAAATACTATTTAAGGAATGAGTGGTGATGTGTTGAACCTGTCAGTCACTCTGTGGGAGACAAACAAGGCTGACTCCTCTCAAGATTGATCATCTCAGAAACCCACAGGGCAGGTCTACCCTGTCTGACATTGTCTCTGTGAGTCAGAATCAACTAGATGGCAAATAAGTTTAAGAGTTTGAGTCAGACCTTACACTTGAACTCAGATACCCCAAAGCCATTCTCACTGTTGTTAAGTCTGTTTCAACTCATAATGACCTTATAGTATAGCATAGTGTAGAATGGCCTTGGAAGATTCCCATGAACAAACTGGAACAAACTCTTTAAACTGGAACAAACCGCCCCGTCTTTGTGCCATGGAGTAGCTCGTGTGTTTGAATCACCAGTTTGTAGGTTAGCAGTCAGCTGCTGAGCACTACCTACCCACTGTGCTGCCAGGGCTCCTTGAACCATATTTGTCTCATGGGATCCTGAGATCAAATGAGATGTTTATCACAGAACACTTTCAAAAGTGTTTAGCACATATCTTTTGTACTGCTGTGTGATACTTGTTTTGAGAAGTGGGCACACAAGTTCCTGGTACCTTTGAAGGAGAGAGGACACTGAACAAGCAAGAGAGTGAATTCCCACTGTTTTTTAATCTATGAGGCATTGGACAAAGGGTTTATGCTCCCAAACCTCGGATTCTGTCCTTTGCAAAATGACCAATCCCAAACTTCAGAGCAGATGTGAGGCTTAAATGAACTAATTCATCAAAAATAACATTGCATGTAGTCAGAGCCTAGTAAAGGTTTATTGAAAGGAAATCTGAATGCAGATTATGTGACTATTTCCCTTTTTGGGTGAACAACATGAAGATCATAGGGTTGAATTTTTATTGCGGTCTTCCAGCCAGTAATTAATCAGTCTAGAAGTCTAGTCCAGTTGCTGTGTTCCCAAAGTTTTCAACTTCATAAACTGCTCTCCCATCCTAGGTTCTAGGAAAATCTTGGTGGCACCATGCACATGTCTATATTCGGTTATATCATATGAAAGAACATGGGTTACATCTGAGATATCATCAATTCAAGACCACTCCTTCTGTACCTCTTTCTTCTTCACATCCCATTGCATTGCTGCAGTGGCAAGAATTTTCAAGTAATGGCCAAACACCTAGAATGTGAAAGCACATATTATACAGTGTGTTTAACATGAACATAAGCTACACTGGATACCACCTCTCAAGACTCTTTGTTTTGTTCACTTGCATTCTGTTTCTGCTGCATATTCATATTTTCTCTGATTTTATAGTTTAATTATAGATATTACTTATTACCAATCACAATGATCTACCTATAAACCCTTCTGAGGGCAATGCTCAACAGAAAATTAGGGGAAGAGAGACAGCAGTCAGTGTAATACGTGAAAAAAATAATTATCGAGAGTTCATGACAGAGGAAGGGTGACAGAGGGAGAAAACTGAGATAAGATCATGAGCCCCCAATAAAATGATTTTTTTAAAAATCAAGGGCTCAAGTAAAAAGAAAATCTTTTGAAAATGACGATGACAATGTATTTACAAATGTGCTCGACATAAATGCATGTATGGATTTGCTAAGAATTGTACCAACTTCCAATAAAATTACTTTTAAAAAGACTAGAGGCTAAAAAAGGTAAATATGTCTGAAAAGTGGAAAAAATTACTTTGTAAAAAAAATCAAAGGTAAAATACTTAACCCGGTGGAGCAGTGGGTTAGGTATTGAGCTGCTAATGATAAGGTCTGTAGCTAAAACTCACCAGCTGGCCAGTCCAGTGGAGAAAGACAGGGTAGGCTGCTTTGGTAAAGCCCTGGGAGTTCTGGAGAAGAGATCTACTCTGTTCTTTAGCATAACTGTGAGTCAGCACCGAGTCAAAGCAGTGGACCCACAGAGATATCTGTTTGACTTCTTGTTCAGGAATCTTGACAACCTGACACTTTTGATTGTGGGGTTCTTAGTTTGTCTATTAAAATCGATAAGCTGGATTGACACTGTGGTTGTAGCAATGGGCCCAGGCATGGAAACAATTGTCAGGATTGTGCAGGCCTTGCGGTGTTTCATTCTGTTGTGCATTGGGTTTGTATGGATTATTAGTAACTCGATGGCACCTAACAATTAAATTATAGAAAACATATAATTATCTGAGACATTTTTTATTAAATACTTTGTTGGGGACTTTTGCATCTCATCACAATTCATACATTCATCCATTATGTTAGCCCTTGATATCAGCTCTGCATTTCTTTCCCTCCCTTCTCTTCCCTCCCTACCTCATGAAACCTTAATAACTTATAGATTATTATTTCCATATCTTACAGTGTCCTCTGTCACCTTTCACTCATTTTTCTATTATTGGTTCCCTTGGGAGGGGGTTATATGCTGATCCTTGTGATCAATCCCCCTTTCTACCCCCACCTTTCACTTATCCTCCTGGTATCTCTATTCTTATTGTTATTCTAAGGGGTTTAACTATCCTGGATTTCCTACGCTGTGGTCTCTTATCTGTAGCAGTGTGCAGGTTTTGGTCTAATGAATTTGTAAGGTAGGATTGAGGCCATGATAGTTTAGAGGTGGAAGCTTGAAAGAAGTTGAGGAAAGTTATATGTTTCATTGGTGCTACACTGAACCCTGACTGACCCATCTCTCCCTGGTGACCCTTCTGTGAAGGTTTGTCCAATCTTATTAGAGCATGCAGGAGAAACAAAGAGGGATGGAGAGTGAGGGGAACACATTCTGGTCCATCAAGCCCCCAGGACTATATTTCTGCTCTGAGACATATTTTTTAAAACACACACATATTCAAAAATACAGATAATTACCACCATTGTGGTTGAGTTGATTAACTTTGTCCATGACTGAGTCAAACTGTCCATCTGAATGGATTATGACCTTCGTTAACCATCTGCACCAATCAGTAATGCCAATGTATAACAAGGAGTAGTTTGGTTCCATTATAATGATAGAGGTATAGGCCAATGGAATAGAATGGAAACTCCAGAAATAAAAGCATCCTCCAATAAGAGCTAAAGAAGAGACTAAAGGTGTTTTGATGCAGATGAGCTTTGATCAAGAGAGTAAAATATGCTGACTCCTAAGCGTTCATCTTACATTTAAGTAGGCAAACATTGAAAGTCAATAAAAATATTCTGAAAGCTATAAAGAGGAGACCCTAAGTTTTATTCTATGTCTAATGAGAGAGATTCAATGTGATCACTTAGGAGGCAGTGATAGGACAATGGCGACATGCACAAAGTAAAGGATCATATTAGGCAAAGAGGGATGGAGATGGGAAAGAAAACTAAGCAGAGGAAATTCCATTGTTGACAGTAGTATGTTCAAAGTTCACATGGTAAGAAAGAGCTAGAGCTATTAGAAATTTAAAAGCAGCGTGTATGAATTGTAATTACTGAGAATGAAAAAATGTCAGAGAAACGAGGGGAAGGATTATTGGGAAATAACACAGGATGGTACACATAACAGGTTTTGTGGAGAATCATCCTAACAGTAAATGCTCATAGTTATTCTTTCTGCTATAGACTTGAACTATTTTGTTTAAAAACATGAAAGATAATAATTTTTTAAAAGCTTCCATAAATCAAGTTGCTTTAAAGTAGGAGAAAGGCAAGCAGTTTGAAGCTATGACAGAACTATGGGCACTTCTGACCTAGTGTTTTATTTTTTTATGGCTGCTAGGTTTAGCCCTAGGTAGGATTTCCAGGCTTCTAATGCAGGAAGAGGCTGGGTCAAGTGATCCTATCTGAAAAATTTAAAAATGAATTGTTTACAAACATCCCATATCCATCACCCATGGCTTTCAGACAAACATAGTTGGTGAAGTTCCAACTTCATGTGGATTGAATGAAAACTACAAGCTTGTGGTGAATTAGCCTAGTGGTTTTCAAACAGGGTTTTATTTGACTAATTTTTTTCTGCATATTGCTATGTCTTTAAAGTACACCTGTACTCAGGTGTGTGGGGGCAGTGATGGCCAAATCCAATGATTTTGCAGAAAAGAGCAGTGATGCGTGCTAAAGGACAATCCTATGAGCTCTGTATGTGTCTCTTAGATGTGGAAATTGCATGGTTTCTACACAAAGGCTTGAAGTATCATTCTGATAAAACAGAAATGGAAAAACAAGTTTGAGGTCTGTAATTGGAAAGGATTGAACTGGAGGGATTTAGAAGAGATCCTACTTATGAATCAGCGGATGAAGAAGAATTAGAGGAAGGCTTCATTTTCATTAAAGCCACTGTCAAAAATCTTCCTCAGCTCTGAGTGAAGGTGCCTGACTCTAACCTCTATTTTACTTTTATTATATCTGTTAGATGTGAAACCCCACTTTAAATCTGACAGTTTTGTAGAGGCAATGTCAGCCTTCAATGTTCATGCAAATGTTTGGTGAAATTATTCAGCAAAGCCATCAGCATTCAGAACGTGTAAGCTCACTGCTGAGATGGAAGAAGAGAATAGAAGCACTGACTTTCTCCTGGTAGAGTGGACAAAAAAAACACTTTTAAATGGAAAGGCAGGTGGCCCAGACATTCTTTGTAATGACAGGAAAATTTAAGGACTAGGAATCATCTTGGTCCATTCTGTATCTCCATTTTTGCAGTCACCATACCTTGTTCTCAATGCTGTCTTCTCCAAACCATTTTCTAACAATATTCCATGTTGCTTAGTGACATTTCTCAACTATTGTACAGAGAGGACTATTGTTATTTCACATCAATAGCTGTCTTTCTCTCCCCATCACTTCATTCTAATCAGATCACCAGAAAGCTTTTGAGCCTGTATATATAGATTCACTGCAGAAGTGCTTTGTACGGCAGTTCCTGGTGCTCATATTTACATGGCTCACTTTCCCTCCCTTTCAGGAATCTTACCATTGCTTCCAGTCGTATATTCTTTGTGCAGAATTGCTTTTACTAAGGCGGTGCCTCAATAGCACCTGGCAGTTATTATTCTTGTCTTATTTGTTAGAAGGCAAATTAATGACTGATCCTTAAACACATCTTAAAGTAATCTTCTAGTATTCTTAAGTTAGGGATACTAGTGTATTTTAAGGATATATGTTCTAGTCCATGTAGACTTGAGAAAAAAATCCAGGGAAACACATAGCTGTATAGGAAAGAGATCATTTTATGATTGTATATTAAGAAAACCAGCCTAGTCCATCCACATCAAGTCCATAAGTCCGATATTAGCTCATATGTCTGATATCAGTCTATAAATTTCTCTTCAGACTCATCAGCCATGCAATAATGCCAAATGTAGGAAGGTCACAGGCCAGTGGATGGAAAGTCTTGTGGCTCCAGTGGCAGAGGCACACTAGTGTGGGTCTTCACTACTAGCTCCACCAGTGTAGCTCCCTGAGACTTGTCAACAGAAAGACAAAGCAGAGAGAGTGTTTTCCCTGCCTCTAGGAAGGAAGATAAGGATTCCTAGAATCAACAGAGAAGGAGGTCATGCCCACACAGAGACCTCAATGGTTATGACCTGATTGACAGGCAAGTCTCCACCCCTTTGCAAGTTGACAGGAGATTATATAACTGCTACAATATATATGGATAATAAATGCCAATTAAATCCCAAAAGCTATCAAACACAAAAGCCAAAAGGATCAAATTTTAAAATAGCTATATAATTTTTAGATTTTCTTAACCAGAATTTTATTTGTTTATAAAGTTTAGGAAGAGCTTTATTTAATAGGTATTCTTTTTTGTTTTATTCAAAAGTAATTTATGTATTATATAAATCAATAGTTCAGACACTCAATCATATCACAAGAATTGTACTGTCACCCTCATATCAATTTTTGAGCAAACCCCTCCCGCAGGATCAAATCACCTTTAAGATGATTCATGCAATCACAATTCATTCTAGTGCTCCCTCCCCTCTCCCATCCTCACCAGTTACTCCCAAAATCCCTTTTCCCTTTCCCTTCTTATATTTCCTCCCATTCTTGCATTCCCAGTATCTCCTTGTATCCATCTTTCTGTGTGTGTTGTAGTAGACTTGACAACCACTATTTTTATTTTGTCTGTTTCTCTCTTTAAAAATATTTTATTGGGGGCTCGTACAACTACTATCACAATCCATCCATCCATCCATTGTGTCAAGCACATTTGTACATTTGTTGCCATCATCATTCTCAAAACATTTGCTTTCTATTCAAACCCTTGGTATCAGCTTCTCATTTTCTCCCTCTCTCTCCACACCCCCTTCCTCACGAACCCTTGATAATTTATCATTTATTATTATTATTTTGTCATGTTTTACACTGTCTGTCATCTCCGACCATCCACCCCCCAAGAAAGGGGTTATATGTAGATCCGCACCATCGGTTCACTCTTTCTTGCCCACCTTATCTCCACCCTCCTGGTATCACCACTCTCACCACTGGTCCTGAAGGGATCATCTGTCCTGAATTCCCTGTGTTTTCAGTTCCTACATGTACCAGTGGACATCCTCTGGTCTAGCCAGATTTGTAAGGTAGAACTGGGATCATGATAGTGGGGGTGAGGAAGCATTTACAAATTAGAGGAAAGATGTATATTTCATCACTTTTACACTGCACCCTAACTGGCTTGTCTCCTCCCTGTGACCCTACCGTAAGGGAATGTCCAGTTGGTTACAGATGGGTGTTGGTTCCGTACTCCCCCTCTTTCACAATGATAGATTTTTTGGTTTTTGATGCTTGATACCTGATTCTTTTGACACCTTGTGATCACTCACACTGGTGTGCTTCTTCCGCGTGGGCTTTGTTGCTTCTAAACTAGATGGCTGCCCTTGTGTCCATTATTCTCATTATGCATTAACTCCTCCTGTGCTTCACATCTGGGAAGCCCAACAAGGGAGAACTTCTTAATGATCATATTTTAAAGAAAAATAAATTGGGGGTCAACCACAGCTGGAAGCAACTGAAAGGTTTGCAGACTGTTTTTTTGCCTATTCTCATTCAGAATTTCGGACTTTTGTTTTCATCTTTTATTCAGAACAAAATTGGTTTGTATAGATCCCATAAATGTTTGTGATTAAATAATGAAGTTTGCATGTGCAGTTGCTACATCATTAATTATTATATACTGCTTGCTGGGCATAGAACAAAAGAAGCAATTATATCTGGATCTTATGCCTTGGAAATATTGCCATGTAAAAAGAAAAACTCTGATGTGACCTGCAATGATGGTTAACAAGCAAAATGAATGTTCTGTGAATTACACTTCATGGTAACCAATTTCCCCACAGACTCCAGAATTTATCTAGGGATGTCTAAAGAATTATCTAGGGATGTCTAAAGATTTGAAGGAGTGGCAGGAATTTACTTGATTATTAAAGACAACAGGTCGGGCTGAGCCCCGGTGGCGTAGTGTTTGTGCGCAGAACTGCGGCCCACTGGGACGGAGGTTCAATTCCACCACCGAGAGCAGTGATGCCCCCCCCCCCAAAAAAGAAAAGACAACAGGTCATGGAGAATAGTGTATGTAAAACTTGTGAAGTTTAAAGTACATTTTTTGCAATGAGGAATGTATTAATCTTATTGTGCCTTGAGTTTGGTGACCTAGAAAGGGACGACATTATAAGGAAGTAAGAGTAGCAGTCGGAACCAGGCAGATGAAAGAAATTTGTGACTCGAGCCTAGTTACTCATCGTAAACAACGTGTGGTTAATCCCTCTTTCACCAAGAGAGCTACAATGTCCGTGAGCAAAAGGATGTAGGTTTTATAAGAGCTGTCAACAATGATCGCTTACATTTTTTGGCCCAATGGTAGATCTCTCACAGATCTTTAAATAAAATGATGCCTCAGAAGTATACCATGAGATAAAGCATATTTATTATTTTATAGATTGCCAAACTAAAGCCATAAAAAGTTAAATATCTTGCCTTTTGTTGTAGCGTTATTAGAGAGGCTCTAAAGTTCCCCAGGGGTCTGTCGACAAAGAAAAGGATAAATATGCACTCACATAGCCGGAGACTTTCACCCTTCAATTTGTTTAATCACTTAGAATTTTAAAATCTTCACATTACAGAATACACAGCTAATAACATTTACGCTAAAATAGACAAATCCACAATTATGGCTAGTGATTTTATACTTCTCGATAATATCAAAGCAACAAGACAATTAATATCGAAGACTAGAACAATATAAATGACATCTCACTCAATGTCAAAATATACTTTGTTTTAACATTCACATGAAGCATTTAGTTGGGTAGATAATATTCTAGATCATTAAAATAAACAAAAACAAACAGCTCAATGAATTTAAAATGAATGAAAGAATGCAAAGTGATATTTCTCATTACAGTGAAAAAATTTAAAAACAACAAAAATATGGAGAATCTCAAAATACTTGAAAATTAAACCATCTACATGTTAGCACAAGAATTTAGAAAATAAATAAGATTTACAAGACTACATTTACAGGAGAGTCAAAGAATAAAAAGATACAGATACCATTTTATCTTGCTTTTTGGTTTGAAGACAAAATATTGTTAAAATAATAATTATACCCATGATGAATGAAAGATCCATTATGATATTAGTGAAAAATCCTACAGACTATTTTAAAGAAATAGAAATATGAAGACTAATTATAAAACATGTATGGAAATGGGTTGGCTGCAGTGGAGGTAATACCTGAATTATATCCGATCATCATGGAGGTGATTTAGGATTGGGTAGAAAGAGTATTCTGAGAAGAGAAAATGGTTTGACCAAAGTTTCTAAATGAGAAACCAGCTCTTTTTATGTCTCAACGCAAAAGAAAAAGAGATCAGGGTGACTAATAAAAGCCTAGAAAGAGGATCAGAATGGCCAGTCATGATTGAGGGGAAGACTGGAAATGCTGTCCTTTGAATCTTCATAATTATGTTGTAAAATGTCTTGCTTTATGTCATTCTTGAATAAGCCTGATCCACAAGGTTCAGGTATACCACTGTGGTCCCAACGCATTTCTTACATACATGTGAATTACACAAATTTCTTACACAAATGTGACTTCTAGCTAACTTGATGAAATTTTCAAAGGAGTGTTTTGGAAGAATAAAAAATAAAGCCTATTAAATAAAAATGTCCACAGAGAGATCAGTTGGGTCCTTTTAAATCTATATTCCTACCTGAGAGAATATTTGAAACTATTTCCATGAAAATGTTCTTGTCAACTTCAATATTGGATTTGACTGACAGAAGTGCTTCTAGGGTTTGTCGAAGTTGGCTTTCAAACTGTTCAGTGTTTCTAGCTACATACTCACACACACAAGTCACTGAATTAATTCTAACTTGCTATTTATGAGGACCCAGACTGAAACATTTTCAGAGTTTGATATGTGATGATTGATTACTGTCCAGAAGTCCTGTCTGCAAGAAAGACCAAGGATGGTTCTTAGTATATATGTCCAGAGGCTATTTCTTCTAAAAGTCTCCACAAGTGAGCCATGGTTTTGGAACCAATTGAGGGCCAAGGCCAGTATGGAGATGACAAATTTTACCTTTTAATATTCTATCCGAATGATTTTGAAAATTTAATTTTCAATTGCATTGCTGACACTCTTCATTGGATAAGAAGATGGAGGCATCATCTGTCTTCTTTCTTCAATCAACCAGAGTTTGTACCATGTCTCACAATGAAGAAAATAAGGACTTGGACTTGTTGTCATTAACCTTGGGGCCATGGGAAGTCACTATTTCTAGTTCAAATTCAACACACTTTTCCTGAGGTGGGGGCAGTATGTGGGAAGCCCCAAGTTTGAACAATACTTCACCAGGGAGAGGACCACTTTTTTCTTTTCTGTGCTTCTCACTATAATTTCCCCAGGAAGTGAAAACTGCCTTGTAGAAGTGCTTTTGAGGCTAACTAGGTTGACCAAATGGAAGGAGAAGAAGGAGTGTTATGAAATGGAGTTGGGATCAAATTAGCTGTCTAATTATGAAAGACAAGACCACAGCTCAGACAGGGTTATCATTTGGTCATCCTTCTTCCCTGCAAGTACCCAGTGCTCTGCCCATTATCTATAGATGAAATCCATCATGGTCTCCTCTCAGGACATGCTCATTTGCCCAGAAAGATCCAAGTTTTAGCACTGTGCTTGTGAGCTTTAAAATGTGGTTACCAGAAGCAAGAACAACAATAACTACCATTATTAAGCATTTGCTACATGTCATTAGCTGTCCTAAACTCTTTTAATGAATGTTTTCATTAAACATTTAAAATTCATGTAACATTGTTATCATTATTACTATTGATCACTGGGAGTAGTTCTGGGACTTGAATCCATCTGCTTCTCAGTGGGATAAAGATGAGGCAATGTGCTTCTCTAGCTATTACAGCCACTGGTACTCTATGGGGGCGGTTCTCATTGGGTGCTTTCAGTCAGAATGGACTCGATGACAATGGGTTTGGTCCTCAGGCAGGACAGTACATATATAGTCAGTACATACCCAACTTTTCCAATGTCATGTGAATTTAAGCAAGATCACAGAGTGGCAGATTTCTGACCTGAAATTTGAAAAAAAATGATTTCTTTTTGAAAATTCATTAGCTGAATGTGAGTGAGGGTAGGTACACTTTTCTTAACTCTGGCTCTGAACTTGAGGATTACAACCAAGGCCAGAAAGTAGGTTCCATTTTCACTTTAAGTGAGCAGTAAAACATATTTGTCTATTCACCCCATACACATTAATCAGCAATCCTGCTTATGACATTTTTATAGGCATCTATTTTTGGCACAGATGAAGTAGCAAAGAACGATTGTGGAGAACCTCCACCATATTGATCATACACAGCTCAAATGTAAGCATATATTATTTATTATCTATTTGCATATCTAAAGAACTAATCATCAATTAACATAGTTCTTCAAGCTGTAGATCATTCTGTGCAATGTTTCTTTGGTTTTTCCTCTTTTACTCTTGATTGCTAATCTTCTTTTGATTTTATGCTTAAAGTAAACATTTGGTGGCTTATGTGTGCTCTGTGTGTAATTATTTTATCTTTCTTTCAAACATAGCCAAACAGAAAACAGATCCTTCTCTGTTTTATATTTCCCCAATCCTTTTTCATCCTTCCTCTAGGCAGGCTACTGAAATATCTACTAAAGCACCAACCTCTTTGTATTCCACCTGCCAGAATCAGTGGTTCATCTATAGAAATCTAAAATATTTGTAGATCAGCTGGTTGAAATCATCTGATATACTAAGATTTCTCAATCACACTCGAAAGGGTGGGGAGAGGGCATGAAGTCACTTCTTTCCAAGGTTCTCATTCATGTTTAAAGGCTAAATTCTTTGGTGTTTAAATTCAGCTCATGGAAAACATATAGATCATGGTCCAAAGAAAAAGCAGCCTCAAATAGGATAGAGTACTATTGCACCATAGAGCTTCCAAGGCTGTACTCTTGGTGGGAGCAGAATGCTACTTTTTTTCTTCTGTGGTACAACCAGTGGGTTGAACCTGCTGCCTTTTCTGTCAGCCCAGTGCTTCTTCTCTGTACCGCTAGAGATTCTCTGCAGCCTGTTCCAAAAAAGCCAACCCAACCCACTGCTGGTCACTGGATACAGTAACAGCTCTTAAAAACAAGAGTACAATTGTTTTGTGGGCTGTTCATATTAGATTCCCTGGGTGGGAAATAATACCTCAGTCCTTGGCTTAGCATGGGAAAGAATTCACCCTGAAATCTGGTTTGTGATCCAAGTGAGTTTTATAAAGGATAGAGGAAGTTTCAGGTTTTACACGCGCACCCTCTGGGTGCTTCATACCGGTGGTCAGGGGAAAACTGCAACCTGGCCTAAAGAGCAGCTGGACAAGAAAACGTGTGGGCTTTGGAACCTGACTTTTCAGTCCCCTCCACTGGGAGGCATGGTCCAGGGGACTGGTTGATCTCCTTGGCTGAATGAAGCCCCCCTGGTGTAGACCTGTCTCAAAAACCTGAATGTGAGGATGCTCTCTAGCCTTAAGCAGCTTCCGACTTCCTTTAAAGGGGGAGGGAGACTTGGGCATGTAGAAGGACCACATCCAACTCTGCCTCTAGCTACCTAACATTCACCTTTCCCCTGTTATCCAGTTGGTGGGTTGGAAATGATGATCTTTGAATTAGCAAGTGTTTTAATCCCTGCGATACGACAGACCACTTAGATCAAAACTCATTGCCAATTAAGTTGATTCCAACTCATAGTGGCCCTCTTAGTCAGACAAGAATCACTCTTTTTTATTTTGGGCATCACTGCCCTCTCTCTGGTGGTGGGAGTAGGAGGCCCAGCCTTTGCTCCTGTGGAGCTGCTGCTGGAACTGAAGCTCCATCCCAGTGGGTCGCAGTCCTGCGCACAATCCCTGTGCCACCAGGGGCTCAGCCAAAGAATCACTCTTTTGTGTTTCTTTTTCTTTCTTCAATAATATTTTTTGTGGGCATCATGGCCCCCTGGTGGGAGTAGGAGGCCCAGCCTTGCTCCTGTAAAACTGCTGCTGGATTTGAACCGCCAACCCTGTGGGCCGCAGTCCCGCACACAACCACTACACCACCAGAGCTCAGCCTCTTCAATACTATTTTATTGACATAGCTTCCTGATTCCAATATATCCCTTTCCTTCCCATACAGTTCTGTCATTCGATCCCATCGAGTGGGACTATGCAATCATCAATGCTGTCAACGCCCTCTGCCTTTGTGTTTCTAGGGCTGTGAACCTTCACACGAGCAGAAACCTTGATGCTTCTTTTACTAGATTGTCCTAGAGGCTACAAATAAGAAGAAAAGTTGTAACACCATCATAAAAGAAAACAGTTAAATATGCGTTCAATCACATGCTTGTAGCATTGCATTTTGTTCTAAGAAAGGATTCATTATTAAAATTGATGTTTTGTGAGCAAGGCAAATGGGGCACACAGAGTATCTGTCAGAAGCACAAAGGCACTTAGCAGCAGAGAATTTGTTGGTGTTTTCCCCTAACCTAAACCCTAGCCAGCAGCAGAAAATTTGTTTGTTTGTTTGCTTTTCCCCTAAGCCTAACCCTAACCCTAAGCAGCAGCAGAGAATTTCAACTGCAATCCACTTCCCATCCCCTTCCTGCTTCCACTCAGCTCAAAATTCAATCTACCTGGAAAGCCTTTTCTGACATGTCAGAGACCTGCGCTGGAGGACAAGAGGGCTTCCTTTCATTTCAGTGATTCTATTGCTCCTGGCTAATCTTAGATGGTGTACACACCCACATGTTGTTCTTTTACACTGGCCAACGCATAACTGCTCCATCTCCAGGTTCCTCTTGTATATGCTGAAACACACAATCACGAACCTACTGCTGTGGCTTCACTGCCACTCACGTGCACCCGATACACACAGTCATGCTTCCTCCTCTGATGGTCTTCTTATAATACGTATTTACCAGAAGAAAAATAAACAACGCAAAAACTATTTTGAAAACTCCCTAATTCTTTAAGTCCAGAATGACTGAAATTTACACAACTCAGTGTAGAGACAATATCTTTGATTTAATTTGACCAGAACACTGTGGTTTTACTAACACTGATAAAAAATAAAAGTAAAAATAAAATGGGGGCTTGTCGGAGAGTGATTCAGAATCTGTCATACTTCTGTGATGACTGCTCAGTGGCTTCGCTGAAGATACAATTAATCTTCTTCTGAAACAACAGCAAGCTGTGATAGAAAACACAGTTAAGCGCGATTCAAAAGCAAAACAGCCATGCTGCTTGGCTGGAAAATAACGGAAGGAAACACTGTGCTCCACAACCAATCTGCATCCATTAAATTATTAATATTTGTAGCAGATAGGGCAGCATCATCTCCTGACTTCTGGAGTCAGCAATCTGGTTGAAGAATGAAATTACCTTGCCTAGGAATATCATTTGTTTGCCTAGGTTGCTTTGCTTGTAGTGCAAATCAGTTTTACTTCTCATTTGAAGCTTGAGTATTTTTATATGAAATATGTGAAAATATTTAGAGGCCAATATCTTCCCTTATTCTTTTATGAATCTCAAGTATATATATATATATATATATATATATATATATAATTCTTTTTCCCTGGGTGAAGCTGCAACTAAGTTGTTGGCGCTCCAGTCTGTTACTTTTGCATTAACTTGAGTAGCAGCTTTTATGCTGTTTCAATGAAACCTCAGGCATCAGGTAGCCTCGAAATGAGAGTGGAAAAGCATCCGTGAAGGGCTTCTAGCCAAGCAAAGAAAATGGAAGACCTTCAGCACAAGATAAATAATAACTTCATGCAGTCCATCCCATAAACCAAAGGACAAAGCAGCCAGCCTCCTGGTCCAGGAGGAGTCCCTGGTAATGATCTAAGGAAAAGAGTCTTCCCAGTCCCCAATCCACTTCTTAAACAGCAGAGCGACCCTACCTCTGGATCTTGTGTGTGTGTGTGTGTGTGTGTGTGTATGTTTTTCTCCTATAACTCTCGAAGTAATCAATATTTACCCCAGAGAGCCTGGATTTTTCTCTCGATGGTACCCTTAAAAATGCAAATTTAGATCACAGTACAAATGATATGAGTGTCATTTGGGGGGCATCTCAATGTGATTGAGAATAAGAATATATTAAAAGAAAGGATAATTACCCCTAAAGGGCCAATTACACTTTAAAAAATGAAAATCATATATGGCTAGGCGTCTGTATATAAAATCCTAATGACCCTCAGGAATAAATAATAAGATATCTTTTAAGAAAGGTTTGAGTCATATAAAATGAACCATCAAGATGTTTCAAATGCCTCCAAATTTATGCAGCATAAAATGAGTCAGCACAGTTGTCCATCTAAAGTTTTCTTATTGACCATGTATGGAGTTCACCAGCTTCCTTAAGTAAAATAAAGATAATTCATATATGGAGGGGGATGTACAGTATCATTGATAAAGTATAGCTTAAATTCACCTTTGAGGAATCTCTTTCATCCCAGGAGACACACTCCAATTTGGTACGCTCTTTGGGGCTGCTGTTTACTGATTGCTTTTGTGAAAAATGAACTTTGGTGATGCCACGATTAGATGCCGGTTGCTGGCTGAGGGTTCAACCCTTGGTGCAGTCTTTGTAGGAGAAGATAATTAGATATTTTCTTCAAGAGAGCCACTAAATGGCTTCAAAGTCCTGACTGAGTGCTTAACCATCGAACAGAATCACTGAATGACATTGAAGCCAAAAGTCCAAGCTCAACTGAAGACATGAGAGAAAAACAAAATTCCAGGAATTGAGGAAATTTTCATTAAAATGTTTCAATGAATTGAAGCCGTGCTAGAAGAAATTTGAAATTTACTGGCTCATCTAGTGGAAGATCCACATTTGTGCCTATCCCAGGGAAAGGTGACCCAACCAAATGCACACATTATCAAGAAACATCATTAATGTCATGTTCAAGTAAAAGATTTTTCTGACAATAACTCAAGATGATTGGAGCAGGACATTGGAGCTACACTGACCAGGAGATGCCAGAAACTCAGGCTGGATTCAGAAGAGTCTTGGCACGAGGGATATCGTGCCTGACAACAGATGAATTTGGCTGAAAGGAGAAAATACCAGAAAGATGATTACTATGCAAAAGCTTTTAACTGTGTACAGCATAACAAATTATGAATAGCATTGGGACCAGTGGGTATTCCAAAACACTTCACTGTGCTCTTAGGAAGCTTATAACACTGACCGAGAGGCAGTCCTTTGAACAGAACCAGGAGAGACTGGATGGTTTAAAGTCAGAAGTGTTTGCCAGGATTGTATCCTGCCACCATAGTTGTGCAATCTGAAGGCGCAACAAAAATCACCCTAGAAGTTGAACTATATAAAGAAGAATGTGGTATCATATGCAGATGGTACAACCTTGTTTGCCGAAACTGAAAATAACTTGAAGTTCTTCTTGATGAAGATCAAAGACTGCAGCTTACAGTACAGCTTTTAGCTCAATTGACACAGTGGCTGCAGTAATGGCTTCATACCTAACCGTGATTGGTGCAGGACCTGTGTGTGTTTCCTTTTGTAGGAACACACTGAGTCAGAATTCACTAGATGGCATCTAATAGCAATATTCAAAGCAGGCCCTGAGGATACCAGGAGTGATGGAGGACTGCATAAATACAGGAACAGAAGGAGGCTTGTGATCTTAATACTCCTGGTTGTTTATTTTTTCATTATACACTGAGGGGAAAAAGAACTCCCTTAATAGCTGTCCACTGAAGTCTTATTTTTCTATCTGCTGTGAAGGATGGCCATATGGAGATTGTATAAGAACCTCATCTTTTATCATTATTATTATTCAGTAAACAACATTTTCATTACCAGGTTATGCATTTCCTTTGTATCTTTTTTGTTTAAGAAGTTCATTGCTAGATTTGATTATACTTACTTGATAATCAATGTGTTATGTCATTAATTGATAGAAAATCAAGCTATTAATTGTTTTATTCTGAATAAAACTCATTAAATTACAGTGATAAAGCCTTGTTGGTTTCTGGGTTTAAGGTTGCCTCTTCCTTTTCTCTGGCTCTTTTAATTTTTTAAAAAAATATTTCAAAATAATCATGATTCAATTTCTTTTTAAATCATTTTATCGGGGCTTATACAACTCATATCACAATCCATCCATCCATCCATCTATTGTGACAAGTACATTTGTTGCCACAATCATTCTCAAAACATTTGCCTTCGACTTGAGCCCTTGGTATCAGCTCTTCATTTCTCCTTCCCTCCTACTCCCCTCCCACATTAACCTTTGATAATTTATAAATTATTATTATTTTCCCTGTCTTACACTGTCCGGCATCTCCTTCTCCCACTTTTCTGTTGTCCATCCCCAAGGAAGGGAAATTATATCTAGATCCTTGTCATCAGTTTCCCCTTTCTCCCTGCATTCACCCCACCTTCCCAGTATTGCCACTCTCACTACTGATCCTGAGGGGTTCATCCGTTCTGGATTCCCTGTATTTCCAGCTGTGATCTGTACCAGTATACATGCTCTGGTCTAGCCATATTTG
Organism: Nesogale talazaci; assembly: GCA_004026705.1. NCBI lineage: Eukaryota > Metazoa > Chordata > Mammalia > Afrosoricida > Tenrecidae > Nesogale > Nesogale talazaci. Next base: position 51,570 of record PVJH01006117.1, read on the forward strand.
TAAGGTAGAATTGAGATCATGATAGTGAGGAGGGAGAAAGCATTTACAAACTAGAGGAAAGTTGTATGTTTCATCATTGCTACACTGCACCCTGACTGACTCATCTCCTTCCCATGACCCTGTTGTTAGGGGCTGTCCAGTAGCCTAAAGATGGCCGTGGGGTCCCAACTCTGAACTCCCCCTCATTCAAAATGATATGATTTTTTTATTCTTTGATGCCTGATACATGATTCCATCCATACCTCTTGATCACACAGGCTGGTGTGCTTCTTCCGTGTGCGCTTTGTTGCTTCTGGACTACATGGCTGCTTATTTAACTTCAAGTCTTTAAGACCCCTAATGCTATATCTTTGGATAGCCAGGTACCATCACTTTTTTTTCATATTTTCTTATGCACCTGCCTTGTATTCAGTAATCGTGTTGGGAAGATGAGTGTCATGGAATTCCGGTTTAACAGAACAAAGTGTTCTCGCATTGAGGGGGTTATTGAGCAGAGGCCCAGTGTCTGTCTGCTACCTTAATACTAAGCCTACAAATATATGCACATAGATCTATTTCTCCATCAGCATCACACATAAACATATTTACATATGTACATGCCTGTATGTAGACTCTTTGCCTCCTTGTTCTTTCTTATATTTCCTTTTACTTTCCTCTTGTCCCACTAACGTGCTCAGCCATCTTTGGATTTCAATAATTCTTCTCGGTTACATTGCCCTTGATCAAGCCCTACCAGGCCTTCTACACCCTCCTCACCACTGATTTTGGATCACTTGTTCCCTTGTCCCTGTGTTTGTTAACACCAGTTCTTTTCCTCCACCTCCCTTCTCCCATGTTCCCCGGAACCATACCTCAAGTTGTTTTCTCCTCCAGATTGTTTATCCAGCATATCTTATGGAGATAGTCCTGCAGAGACAATAATATTCACAAAAACAAGAGAGAGCGGAACACAGCAACAAAAGAAAAGAAAAAAACAATGACAAAAAATAAAGAAAAGCCTTTAAATAATTCAAGATCACTTTGTTGACCTTTAGGAGTGTTTTCTTGTATTGTCTGATGGAGTGCCACACCCTGGTCCCAAAGTCTGTTTTGGTACTCTCCCCGGACATCCCCCAGGCTCTGACCCACTTCCTGTTCTGTTGCACTCCCTTAGTATTATAGCCTCGTGTGGTAAGATCCGATTGGGTGCAATTCCAACACTGTGTCTCTACTGTTGTCCCCTGTAGATGTATGGGTCAGTGAGGTATGTCGCATCTCATAGTGTGGCCGGCCATATGGTCCTCTCTGTGTATTGACTGCTCTGAGTGGAGATCATCCTCAAGACTTGGTGAACCAAGCTGTGCTCCCCTCTCTCTTCCTCCCCATTCATTTGCTCCTGTGTCCTCAGATCAGACATGTCCCTCTCCCTGATCTGTAACTTCAGTGCTGTCTTCTGAAATACATTCTTCTGGGGGGAGGGATGGCTGTTCATATAGTTGGGATTGGGACCAGCCCCTCAGACCTCTCTACTGGCACTCTGATCAATCCCTGTATGTTGTATTTTTTAAAAATAACTTCAAGCCAAACCCGTTAACATCAAGTCTGTGCTGATTTATGATAACTCCACGTGTGACAGACTAGCACTGCTTCCAGCTGTTTTTTCTTGGCTCTGCATTATCTGGAAGTGTATCTCTAGGTCTCCTTCCATTACATTGCTGGGTGGTTTCAAACTTTCAAACTTTAGGTTAGCCCTTCCCTGAAAACTTTTTTTTCACCCAGATATCTTTTTAGTAGCCTAGATATGCTTCCTTATAGGGACTGTGCAGGACAGAGTGGAACTGTCCATTGGATTGTCTGAGACAGTGAGTGTTTCTAGGGGAGCAGGAAACGTCATCTTTTTCTCCGGGAGCAGCTGGTGGTCAGCAGCCCACTATGCAACCCACGATACCACCAAGGCTCTGAGTCAGAACTGAGGCAGTGGGAGTATGTTTGGCTTGAGAGGTCTTTAAAGATCATTTTTCATTCGCAAGGTATAACTTGCGGTGTTTGCTTTCCTGCCTACAGCCTTCTGTTCAGCAAAAGACTTTTATTATCTGATTCCTACCTGCCCACCAACATTGGGCAATAGCGCCTGCTGGTTGGTGCTGGAAGGATCCAGGTGGGCTGCAAAAGCATCTGGACTAGGAGCTATAATACAAAAAATTTTATTGTCCGATGAGTGCTAAGTATTCTGAAAAGGCGGTTGTAAGTCAAATAAATTAGGAAACATATGAACTGTAGACTTCAGGCCAAATCTGACCAATTCTATATCATGCAGGGTTTGTGAGGTGGGCTGTGATCCACAAAGTCAGTGGTTGAAAACCACCAGCCACATGATGGGATAAAGATGAGACTTTCACTCTCAGAAAGAGTTACAGCTTTGAAACTCATTGGGGTCATTCTACCCTGCCTTATAGCCTCATTCTGAGCCAGAAAGCACCTCATGACAGTAACTTTTTTTTTTGTTGTTGTTTTGCTTTGTGCTGGTGAGCTAAGAATCATTTTTACATATTTAAAGAAGTATCACCAAATAATCAAACAAAGAAGTTTATGTGACAGAGATCAAGATTGGCCTGCAAATATATTTATTATCTAGACTGCTACAAAAAAAAAATGTTTCCAGCTGCTGGTCCTGGTCCAGATACATTATCAATTAGCATTTTCATTCATAAGAAGCCAGAGAGTCTTTGTTCTTTGTAGCATTTTGCTGGAAACTGTATCTGTCATTTCCATTGTACCATATCATTTCACTATTTATATCTGACTGACTTTTTAAGAGTAGATCCTTTTAAGGAAGCATACATAGCAGAAAGACTTGATTTCTTATTCCATCTATCTCCATTCCTGGGGTGAACATGTATGAGTTCCTTTCCTACCTCTTGCCCTTAGTTTTATGATCTGAAAATGTGGGAATTTGGATGAAGTTGAAAGTCTCTCATGACGCTATTGCCCTAGGATTTGGATCAGATAAAGTGCAAGAATCATTAAATTTATTAAGGAATAAAAGAGCCCTACTGCTCTGAGACAAAACCCTGTATTTTTGTGGCTTCTTGTTCAAGAGCACAGGGAGAATTCAGACCTCCACATTTTGATTTTTTAGCTCTTTTTTTTGGGGGGGGATGCAGGCCCCTGGTGGTCATGGGCATTACCCAGTGCCGCTGCTGAGAGCCACCACTGGATTTGAACCACCAAGCCCACGGGCTGCAGTTCTGCACTCAACCACTTACACCACCGGGGCTCAGACCCGAGGCTCTTCTTATATTTATTTTGACTCTCTCTCCTAACAAGTATCTTGAATAAGATAAACTCCCCTAACGATGCACAGCCTCTGAGAGCCCCTCTACTGTGGTCTACAGCATCCCTGTATGTCTGAATCATCTTCATGGCAGTGGGTAAACCAGGCTCTCAGATTGATGGTGTATACATTTTTATACTTCACTTTGATTTTTAAAAACCTTTTGTTATGATCTGAGTGAAAGTTTACAGAGACTTTTCATTTTCTGTTCAACAATTCATATATATTTTGTTTCCTGATAATGTCCAATGTTCACAAGGTAGCAGCACTTTGCCCACTTTCTCCATTTCCTTTTTCCATCCATCTTTCTTTCCTGCCTCCCAAAATTTTCCTCTCAGCAAATTCAACCCTTTTGATCTCCTGTGGTTGGTTATTCCTATGGTGTTACTCTTCTCTTGAAGGCCCATCTATTTGGCTGAAAGTTGAGCAACAGGGATTCAGTTCTAAGCTTAAAGTTATCCGAATAGGGTGGGTCCTGATCCAATCTGAATGGTGTTCTATGAAAGAGAAGGGACACACAGAGGCAGGTAACGAACAGACAGTAATGTGATGAAATGACCTTACAGTACCTCCAGATCAACGAATACTTGCACATCTTAGAAACTTAGAGAAGAAAGATGGTTATTTTCTCTGGTCCAGAGCAGTTGGAGAAAATGTGAGCTTAATGACACATTCCACGTAGACCACTAGAATGGGTTCAAACATAAGAAAGCGGTGAGGATGACACAGGACAGGATAGTACCTCATTCTGTTAGGAGTTAGATCACTATGAACTGGAACTGATTCAAAGGCACCAAAGAAGGAAAGCAATAGGCTTCACAATTGTGAAACAGCAATTTTGTGTTCTTATAAGGAAACCAACTCCTGGTCCTTTGTTACAGCAGCTCTAGCAAACTTCTTAATAATACATTCATTTAACTCCCTTTGCTAGAACTCTTTATTAGCAGCTTCTGGACAAAAGAGCTATGAGAATACGAGAAAATAGGGAAAAATCCCAACAAAAATACAAGCTAATGGGTATTTAAGTTAGATTATTCTTCTGTCTTCACATTTATTTGAAAGTTTGGCTAAGTGAAAAAAAAACCACTTTATATTTCAAAAACAGTACTGCCAGGAAAATTCCAATGCCTTTCTGATTTCCATATTAGTCTAGTTGTAGCAAAGAATACCGGATCTTCTATCTTTAGCATGCTGAAATTCCATGAATATGTATCTTAATTTGGTTTACTTTTATTCATTTTGTTGTGTATTCCCAATATTTTTTCAATTGGGAATAGCATTCAATTCTGAGAAATGTGCCTGTAAATTTTTAATCTACAATTTTCAATCAGCCGCCCATGATAAAAAACACAAGCCAAATTCAAAATTCCATAATATCCACTGAAAACAAATTCTATGTCTATTTGAACCCATACTTCCCTGTGTGTGCTCTAAAGACACTACTTCCATGATAGAAACTGGTTAGTCATCCAGTGTCATATTTTCCATTGTCCAGGTTCTGTGTCCATTTGTAAAATTTCTCCATGTTTTCACTTCCTCTCAGCCAAACATATTACTCCAAGAAATCCCTTTTTAAGCCCCATGCCTTCTAAAGAGGACTCTATCTCTTTTTTTCTTTCCTGAATGCCTACAATCAGTAATTCACACTGGATCACCAGTCTAGGTATAGCAATGGGGCAGTCTCTATATGTTCTTGGGAGTAACCCTTTGAGATCTAGATAGCTTGTTATAAATAAGCACTTTTATTTAGAGCCTACAAGTTGTAGGATATCTTGTAATGTTTTGATGAGTTGAATGAGGATGAAAGGTGTACACTGTTGTCTTTCTTATTCTGTGACAGTATACTTTCTAATCTGAAGAATTCCATTATAGGAACTTCACCGTTTGTTAAGCTGTCCGTTCTGTTATATGGCTTCTGAAATTATTACTTCTCTAAACTGAGGAAAAATTTTCTTCTCTTCTCAAGTAACCTACTGCTCTTACTCACATTCCCAAAGCAATGCTGCATCTACTTGACAGATGACTCTAGGACACGACTAGTAAATATGACTCATCATTTCTTTTTCTGTAAATCATCTTCAAAAGATAAATAATTTAATATTTGAAAAGAATGAACAATATTTGAACTGAGTTTTTTTTTAAATATATATTTTGTTCTTGGGCCAGTTTTCAAGTACCTTTTCTATTTTGACGATCTTACTAAAATTTTCTAGTTTGTCTGATTTTCTCATCATCTGAATTGATGGTACTTCATTTGATCAGACTTCATTTGATCATTCTTGGGAGACATCATGGTGTCACATTAAATGCATAGTCTTTAACTTTAGGCTGACATATATTTGATGCCTGGCTGGAAAATGAGAAAAATTGTATTAATCTTAAAAATGTTATGAAAATTAAAGAGTATAATTTAAATCAAGAGTCTTAACACAGTCTAACACAGAGGATTACATAACTGATATTAGCTTGAGGTAATGTTGCTGAAAAAAATTTTATGGTTTTTTTCATTGGACTACAAGCGCATAATAAGTCAAATGTCAACTCATTCTTCAGTTCTTTCTTCAAGATGAATCATTTTTAAGGTTTAGCAGCTTCATCTTGGCTGAGGAATCTATTTATCTCTTTTGATTGCTTTAAATTTCAAAGTACCCTCTCTAACAGAATACTTTTTTATTGCTTCATTAAGCCACTGATAAATCACTTTCCCCATTAAAGGCATTTCTGTGATTATAAATAAGTCTTTCTATCTGCTTTTCACTTCAGCTTGGTGGTGTCTATATAGCGCTGAAGATACTTTCACCAGGCAATAAATAGGTTTTGCAAAAAGTCCTATACTTCATCACTAGGTCTCTCCTGTCTGTAAATCTTGGATGCCAGGAAACTATCTTTCTGTAATGCTAGTCTGTAATATTAGCTAATGATACAGCCAACAAAACCCGTGGTAAGCACGCTCATGACCTTCTTCACTTTAGGCCACTCTTAGTCTACTTTGTTGGTTTCGTTCTTCATGTAGGCTCACCTCACTACACAATTTCTTCTTAATTTGAAGTTCTTCTTTTCTGAGCCAACATTTTTTTTAAAGTACTACTGAGTCCATTTAATTTAACTTTTAAAAGAGACATTATTTCATGATTAAACCAAAAAATATTCAAAAACATTGTTTATGTTTAAAAACACATATCTGGTGGAAAGATTGACCCGAATTATTGCATTACAATTCTTGTAGGTATCTCATGGGGTGGTGAAAAAAATTGCCCAATCACAGTAGAAGACACATAATTTGCCTGGTGTGTGTGTTTGTTTGTGTGTTCTAAAGCGACTTTGCTAGGAATGAATGTTTCTCATTATAATTCTCTTTCTATATAATAATGTAGGAGGACTGATTATACTTTATAGAAATACTTCATAGTATAAGAGTTGTCGGTCAATCTTTGGTCTCTGTGCAACTTTATTATTATTGCTTTAGATTTTCCTTATGGTAAGGAAATATACATACCAGTATTTTTAACACTATCAAGAAATCTCATCTCACAGATTTTGTGGGAAATTACAGTTCTTATGACAGATGGAACTCATTAATTTCCATTCAATTATATAAATAACAATAATGAAATATTTTAATGAAATAAATGGCATGAGAATATAGTTAAGTGAAACATTGTAGCTGTGTATATTTAGTATGGCTTTATAATTTCCTGGTGTTGTAGAGTATATATAACCATTCTATTTATGAAGCTTGAAAAATTCAAATATTTTTATATTCGTTGAAACAAATGCCTAGAGGATCAGGAACTAATCTCCTCTCCCAAGGTATATCATTGTGTAATTTTCTGGTTCCTCTGCTTTTGGAGTCTTGAAATATTTTTAATGCTGAGAGCAGAGCTGGTGGATTAAATGGGTGGTTTCAGCTCTTGAAAAACAAATTGAAGTCTTTAGGAAAGATTTACACACTCTTTCTAAACTTTGTCACAAAACGTGTGCATCCTATGTTTGGAAAAAAACATTACAAATAATCTGTTTTCATAATCTTCAAATTTCCCCATTAAACAACTTTTAAAAACAACCTGAGGAAGATTTACTCATATGTTAACATAATCAAATTAATAATGTAAATAATCCATGCACTTTACTTGGAGTTGTGATTTTTCTACAGATTACTGAAAAAAAAAGTGGCATTAACTTCTCTGAACCTCACATTTTAGGATTTAGAATGAGAAAAAATATGTCTTTATGATCTACCTGACAGCATTCTTATGAAAATCAGAAACGGTAAGTCATATGAAAGTATTGTGAGGAGCAAATAGCAAGAGTTCAAGGAGAAAGAAAATGTTTTGAAAATGATATGGCAAAAAATGTACAAATGTGCCTTACAAAGGGATGAATGCATGTATGTATTGTGATAAGAGGTATATGCGGCCCCAATAAAATTATTTTCTAAAAGAAAGTATTGTTATAAATTATAAAAGCACAGTATTCTTCTAAAGTAACATCAATATAGGAAAAGATAAACTCAAAGCAGAGAATCACAAAGTGATAATTTTAGATAACAATTGTCTTAAGAAATTGCGAAAATTCTAGGTAATTTATTCAGTAACCCTTTTCTGCTCATTTAACATACTCTAGTGAAGTCCAATACATTACATTTGTGCCTTTAGAAATAACATTAATTGTGGTCATGGAACATCAAAAATAAACAAATGGATTTAAGGGTTGTCCTTAAAACTCTGGTTATACTCTTCTGGATAGTTTTCTTGATAGGGATTTTGTGACTTTTCTAATATGCAGAAGGAATTACTTTTATCATAGTTGGTGATGATTTCCTAAGATGGCATAGATGAGCAATGGTGTTTGTATCCTATATTTTCTAGTCATTTTGTAACAAATTTTCTTTCCTTTTTTCTCTGTCCTATGCCTTAAACCTAAATTCTTAGAGCTAGGGCTTACTAGAATTGTCCATTCTCTAAAAGGTTACTTAAGCATAAACTCAAACATATTCAGTTGTTTCATTTCTTGATGCACATTTATCTTATTTAAGGAAAAAGGAAGCTACAGGAAAGCATGGGAAATACAAGACTTTGGGAATTAGATGTTTTAGCAAATTGATGGAACTATGGAAATTCTCATATATGCTAAGAAATCTGCAAGATACCCAGCTAATCTATCAACTGGAAGAGATCTATAGTTGTGCCCTTTCCAAAGAAAAGCAACCTAACATGGTACCGACATTATCAACTGTTAGTATCACAAAAAAGTAAATTTTTGCTGAAGAGATAATCCATAAATCGTTGCAGTCATACATACACAAGAAACTGTAGAAATTCCAGCAAGATTCAGAAAAATATACAAAATGAGAGATATCATTGCTAATGTCAGATGAACCAGAGGGGTGGAGGGTGGGGGAAGCAGAAAGATATCCATCTGTGTCTGATTGATATGAAAATATATTTAATTAGGTAGATCATAACAAATTGTGAATAGCATAGGCAAGTATGGGATTTCCAGAGCATTTTATGATACTCTTGTAGAACTTCCTCACAGACCTTTTAAAACGGCAAGAGAACAAGGAGATAATGTATAGTTTTAAAAAGGGACAACAGAGTGAAAAGTTGACATCCTATCACTGTATTTATTCAATCTGTATCTAAACAGATTGTGCTAGATGCTGGGCTCTATGAAGAAGGAAGTGGCATCTATGAGGAGGACTGATCAGCAGCTTGAATATATATTTATGTATATATGTTGCATGGTGAAAATGGAAATTTGAAGCACTTATTGAGATAAAAATTGATAATCTTCAGTATGCATAATACCTCACCTAGAAACAAAAGTCTTTACTACTGGACCTATAAGCAGTATCATGATAAACTGAGAAATGTTTGAAGTTTTCCACGATTTTATTTTCCTTGGATCCATCACCAATATCTTGGAAGCAGAAACTGCATATTGCCTTGGTTTCTTTTAGTGAACAAGACCTTTTCAAAGTTATCAAACAGAAAGATGTATGCATTATTCAAGTCATAGTGCTTTAGATGCATAAGAAAACTAGAGAATGGATATAAAAGGCAAGAGGAATTGATATTGGTACATTATTATATTGGTAAAGAAGATTGGCTATATCATGCTTTCCCAAGAACAAATGAAATTTCTCAGGAGTACAGCTTGCTTACTCCTTGAAACAAAAGATGATGAGGCTTCATGGCACATGTTTTCGATATGTTATCAGGGGGTATCCATCCCTGGAGAAGACATCATGCTGGCAAAACTAGAAGATCAATAAAAAAGGAGAGTCTCACTCTCCTCCTGACTGAGCAGGTCCCACAAGGATAGTTTCTAGGTGTGATGAAGAGAGACCTGCCTTACGAAAGGGAGCATTTTAAATCTTTTGACTGGTTGTGGGCCACATGTCTTTGAATTCCCTCCAAACTGCCTAATAACTCTGCTCCCACCTCCAGCCCTTGTTCTGCAGTGGGTTCTTGCTCCACGGAGCACATTCAATAATACTTCCAGAAGCTGGAGCCAGGATGCTCAATTTCAAGACCCAGGATGAGTAAGATAAACAATGCAGAGAAGAAAACAGTAGGAATGACATTTTAAGGGACATAGGAGAGGGGGAAGTGGGGAAAAGGAAGGGGGGTGCCAATAAACCCAGAGACAAGGGACTTCAAGTGTTCTAAAATCGAGGACAAAGAGGACATAAGATGTGTGGTTGGACTTGATCAAGGACAATGTAGCCAAGGGAAATTACTGAAAAATGAATGAAGACTGAACATGATAGTGGGATAATAGAAAGGTAAAAGGAAATAGGGGAAAGAACTAGAAGACAGAGAACATTTACAGAGGTCTAAATACAGGTATGCATATATTTAAATATATATAATATAGGGAAATAGATCTATGTACATATATTTATATATTAAGTATTAAGGTAGCAGATGAACATTGGGCCTCTACCCAAGTAATCCATCAGCACAAGAACAATTTTTTCTAATAAGTGGCATTGTGTGGTGCTCACCTTCCTGACAGAATCGCTAAAGACATATAGGGTGCAAAAGTAAATGTGGTGAAGAAAGTTGATGGTACCCTGCTATCAAAATATTTACCATCTGAGGTCTTAAAAGCTTGAAGACAAACAAGAAACCATCTACCTGAGAAATAACAAAGTTCACATGGAAGAAGCATACCATCCTTTGTGATCATGAACTGACAATAGGATCAGGTATCAGGCACAGAAGACCCAGAACAAAATCATATCACATGATTGGGGGGTGGGGGGCAGTTGAGTGGAGATGAAAGCCCATCTGTAGACAATTTGACATCCCCTATAGAAGGATCACAAAGAAGAGGCAAGCCAGCCAGGGTACATTATAGCACTGATGAGACATACAATTTTCCTCTAGTTCTGTACTGCCCCACCCCTATACACACACACACACATTGTTATAGATAAGGACTTGTGTGATGGTTGGATGGTAAAAAGTATAGGGAATTAGAGAAAAGAACTGGGGAGTAAGGGACATTTATAGAGGTTAAATACAGGCATAAAAATAGGTACATATATCCATATATGATGAACAGGAAATAGATCAATATGCATATATTTATAGGCTTAGAATTAAGACACCAGATGGGCATTGGACCTCAATCAGGTACTTCCTCAGTGCAGGAATATTTTGTTCTATTAAATTGGCATTTCATGATGCGCAGCTCCCTGACATGATCAGAGAAAGCATATGTGTGCATAAGCAAATGTGGTGAAGAAAGCTGATGGTTCCCGCCTATCAAAACATGTCTGGAGTCTTAAAGGATTGAAAATAAACAAGTGGCCATCCAGCTCAGAAGCAACAAAGCCCACAAGGTAGAAGTACACCAGCTTATGGGCCCAAGAGATACCAAAGAGATCAATTATCAGGCTTCAAGAACTAATAATCATAACATTATATGCTCACTTTCCTGATACGATCTCTGATGACAAATATGTGCATAAGTAAAAGTGGTAAAGAAAGCTGATGGTGCCCGGCTATCAAAAGATGTGCGTCTGTGGTTTTAAAGACATGAAGTTGAATAAGTGGCCATCTAGGAAGAAGCACAAGAGTCTGTATGACCACGAGGTGTCAAACGGATCCGGTATCAAGCATCAAAGACCTAAAAATTATATCATTATAAGTGAGGGGGAGTTCAGATTGGGGACTCAAAACCTATCAATAAAAGAAGAGACATCCTCTTACAGAGAGGTTGTAACAAAGAGATGAGCCAGTCTATGTGCAGTTTAGTCATAATGAAATGATCTCAAATGCTCCCTCCCACTTACTATCATTATTCCAATTCTGCCAGACAGATTTGGCTAGACCAGGGGATGCACACTGGAGTCGAAAATGTGGAAATTTAGGATAGATAATCCCTTGAGACTAGTGGAGAGTGGTGACCCTGGGAGGGTGGAGGGATGGTGGAGTATAAAAGGAGAATAAATTTCTTGGATCTACATGTGACCTCCTCTCTCGGGTGTGGACAACAGGGGAGGGGGTGAAGTGACATATTAGACAGTGTAAGATATGAAGAGGTGATAACAATTTGTAAGTTATTGGAAGTTCATGGGGGAGGAGAAGTGGGAAGGGGAAATATGGAGAGTTGGAATTTTAAAAAATAAAGAACTAGAGGAAAGAGAGGAAGAGGAGCTTATGCTGGAGGGGTTCAAGTAGATAATGTGGATGAATGTGGCAACATGTGTACAAATATACTTAATATGAACGATGTATTAAATGTTGTAAGAGCTCCCAATAAAAATCTATATTATTGAAAAAAAAAGAGTTTTCAAAACAGGAATTCCAGGAAAAATTACCATCCTTGGAACCAATAATGAGAGTAGAGATACCAGGGGGAGGGGAGGAGGGGATAAAGAGGGAGCCAATCACAATGATCTACATATAACCCCCTCCCAAGGAGAACAAAAACAGAAAAGTCAGTGAAGGGAGGCAGTGTTGGTATAAGATATAAAAAAAAGTTATAAAGTATCAATGATTCATGAGGGAGGAGGGGCTAAATGGGGGAACAGGCTAAATGATCTGGTACCAGGTTAAAGAAAATGTTTTGAAAATGATGCTTATGTGCTTGGCAAAATGGATGGATGTTTGGATTGTGGTAAGAGCTACAGAAACTCCCAATAAAATTATTTAAAAAAAAAAATGAAAGAAAAATGCAGCATGCATTCAACTTTGTAGGACACATGCTATTCTTAAACTAAACGCAAATCACAATATAAATCAACAGGTAGCATAATTCACAAAAAAAGAAAAAGAAAGAAAAGGAGAGCCGCGATAAAAATAAGTTGCCACTCAGGCTGCAAAAATGAAATCGAAAGTAGTTATGATTATGAGGATTGTGCAAAACCAGGTAGTGTTTCATACTTGTGCATACAGTTGCAATGACTTCAAACCATCTTAATAGGACCTCTGACAACAACTGCAGCAGCTCATGGGGCTCCTTGCTTTAATTCATTTTTAGAATCAGAAAAAACACAGCTGTTTTCCTTTTTGGAAAAAACAAAATGATTGATTGCAGTGGAAATGAAATCATTTTATGCTTTATGAGGCATGGATTAAAGAAAGCATCAAACCACTTTAATGATAGATAAGAAAATTTCTCCACGATACCGAAAGGACTATTCTGTTAAAAGTTCTAAAATTGTGGGGTATGTGTATTAAATCCAAACTACTATGCATAATAGAAGTTTCAGAATTTTGTAATTTTACTGAAAATGTATGGACGACAAGGAGTTACAACTTTATAACCCATTGTGTAGTACTTGACTATCTCACTATTTATCATAGTTTTGTTTTATTACTAATGATGTGGTCTTCAAAATCCTGTGGAAGTCATTATATATATTTTAAAACTATGTCAGTTAATATATTTGTATAAATAGCATTGTATTTTCCCTAACTGATTAGCATTGCCTTTTCATTTTATTGCCTTGACATTGTTGCTTGTATCGTAGTTTAGTCGTACATTTTAATGTGTTATTCACAATGGACAGAGTTTATATTTAGTTTTAAACTAAACTATTAGGCAAGTGGTCCAATGAATATAAAAGTGCTGAAAGTATTATTGGACAAACCTTTTTTAAAGAGTGAGATGCCATGAAGTTTTGGAAGAAAAGTCAACAAGATAATGTAAAGGACAATCAGACACTAAAAACTGAAGAAAGTAATGTGTGCTGAACAGATATTTATAATACTTTTTGCTATTTCATAACCTTTTGTCTCAACCTTGTATACCAGCAGCTGCTGCAATGACTTTCCTTGATTTCTGCAGGTGAAAACTGACAAAACCTTTCTCATTCTTCAGTTAACAAGTTGGGCTGAGAAAAGAAATGTCAGCAGTTCAAATTTACTAGCCGTTTCAGTTGAGAATGATGAAGCTTTCTATTCCTGTGAAGATTTAAAGTTCTGAAAACCCACCGAAGCACACCAGCAATGTTCTATAGGGTCACCATTGATTCAGAATTGATTCAGTGGCATTGATTTTGCTTTAGGTTTTGATCAATGAGGGGGGTGGCAATTCTTCACCTTTGGAAGAGTGGTTCTAAGATTGATTCTGTATGACTTCTCTGATAATTTTCTGTGATCAAGCACAAGCAGTCCATAATATCTTTTACTTTTTTCCTCTCTTATTCCCTCTATTTTCCATGTCATCCTTAGGATAACATGTTTAAATAAATGAAAATTAGGCTTATGGAAAGCCTAATTTTATTTTTTTTCTATGCTTGTACACATGTAGACATACTGTCCCTTTACTAACACAATGACTGCAGAACACACGAGCTGGTAGGCTTTACCCTTTATCCAACTTTGGTGGTGTTGTTGAATAAACATTCAACTGCTAACAGCAAAGGTCAACAATTCAAACCGTCATCTTCTTAGCAACAGAAAGATGAGGCTAACAGCTTTAGTGAAGGTTTAGAGCACCAGAATCCCTACATAGGTTCACCATGACCCAGGAAAGAGAAACAGCTGTAAAAATCTTCTAATGACTGAAACTTGGAAAATGAGGTGTATAAATTTATGAATTTTGAAGTGGTCAAAAATGAAATGCAACACATAAAGATCGATATCCTATCCTAGACATTGGTGGGCAGACTAAAAGGGATTGGCATTGGCTATTTGGAACCAGAAAATCATGAGTTACTATGTCAGGAATAATACAATCAAGAATGGAGTGGCAATTGTTTTCAGAAAGGATCTTGCAAAATTCATTATGAAGTACAATTCTGTCTGTAATTGGATCATGTATATTCACCATCAAGGAAATCCAACCAATAAAACTATTATTCAAATTTATGTATCAACCACAAATGCAAGTGATACATTGATAAATTATACCAATGACCTCAATCAGAAATTAATCAAACATGAAATCAAGATGCATTGACAGTTACTGGTGATTGGAATGCAAAAGTTTCAATTGGATTGAAACACAGAGGAAGGAATGGGACTTGAAAAATATGGACTTCTTCAGAAGTTCAGGCCAGATACAGAAGAGGACATGGATCCAGTGACATCATATTGGATGTCAGATGGATCTTGGCTCAAACCAGAGAATACCAGAAAGAGGTGCTTCATTGACTATACAAAGACATTCAATTATGTGGATAATAATAAATGGTGGCTATCTTTGAGAATAAAAGGAATTCCAAAGTACTTCCTTGTTCTCCCAGAGAACTTGTACATGAATCAAGACGCAATTGTGTGAACAGAACAAGGTTAACATTGCATGGTTTAAAATCAAGAAAGGTGTATGTCATGGTTATATCCTTTCACCATTCTTGTTTAATCTGTATGCTGAGCCAATATTCAGAGAAGCTGGATTATATGGACAAAAGCGTGGCATCAGGAGTAGGGGAAGACTTATTCACAACCTGCAATATGCAGATGTCACAGCCTTTCTTGCTGAAAATGAAGAGGATGTGAAGCGTTTGCTGATGAAAATCAAGGATTGTAAGTAGTAAGAATTTCAATTCAGTGTAAGGAAGACCGAAAATCCTCAAAACTGGACCCATAGGTAGCTTCGTCATAGATGGAGAAAAGGATGAAGGTGTCAAGGTTTTTGGATCCAAGTTGTTTTCCTTGGATCTGTCATTAATGCTCCTGGAAGCAGCAGTCAAGAGATCAAAATAACACATGGAATTTAGGAAAGATAGCCCCTCAGGAACAGTAATGAGAGTGATGATATCGTGGGTAAAGGGATGGTCAGCGAGGGGAGAGGTGAGAAAGGGGGAACCCGTCACAAGATTGGATGTATACCCCCAAAAAGGGGATGAAGAAAAGAAATACAGGTAAAGGGAAACAATGGAAAGTGTAAGATAAAAATAACAATATATAATTCATCAAGTATACATGAGGGAGAGAGGGGAAAAAAGAATTTACACCAAGGGCTTAAGTAAAAAATGTTTTGGAGATGATAATGGCTATATATATATATATATATATATATATATATATGATACAATTGATATATGAGATGTTATAAGAGCTGTAAGAACCACAAATAAAATGAGTTTTAAATGAAAGCATAAAAACAGATCAAAAGACATATTGCATTAGGTAAATTTTCTGCACTAGACCTGTTAGAGTAGTGAAGAACCAAGATGTTTCTTTGAGGACTACAGTGTACTTGACTCAAGCCGTAGCATTCTCCATTGCATCATAGCATGTGAAAATTGAACACTGAATATAGAAGATTAAAGAAGAATCAATGCAGCTGAATTGTGGTGCTGTACAAGCATATTGAAAATACTAAATAGGCTACTAAAAGGACAAGCAAACCTATATTGGAAAATATAAAGCCTGGTGCTCCTTAGAGGCAAGGATGGCAAGATTTTGAACATATTGTCATGGAAGACCATTTCTTAAAGAATGACATCATATTTGGTAAAGTAGAGGAGCAACACTAAAGAGGAGGATCCTGGACACAATGGATTGACACAGTGACTTCATCAATGAACTCATGCATAGGAACAATCTTGAGGCTAGCTCAGGACCATTCATCTCTTGTGCATGGGGTCACTCTATATTAGAGCTGACTGGATGGGACCTAACAACCACAATTTGGAATCTTCTAAATGGCAGTGAGATTTATTTTATTCAGTTACAGATGGTCTCATCAATTGTCTTAAAATAATTTCCTGGGTGCATAAGCAAATGCGGTGAAGAAAGCTGATGGTACCTGGCTATCAAAAGATAATCTGGGAGTCATAGTCTTGAAATTAAACAAGCAGGCATCAAACAGAGAAACAACAAGCCCACATAAAAGCACACTAGCCTGTGTGATCATACCAGCCTTTGAGATCATTTGTCAGGCATCAAAGAACAACAAAAAACTACCTATCATTTGGAGGGAAGTGCAGAGTGGGGACCCAAAATTCATCTGTCGGTAGTTGGGTATTCCCTTACAGCAGGGACACCAGGAGGAGATGGCCAGTCAGGGTACAGTGTAGCAATGATGAAACATACAAATTTCCTTTAGTTTTTAAGTGCTCCCTTCCCCCCACTATCTTGATCCCAAATCTACTTTATAAATTCGGTTATACCACAGGATTTACAATAGTACAGATAGGAACTGGAAACACAGGGAATCTAGGACAGATGACCCCTTCAGAAGAGGGGTGAGAGAGATAATCCTGGGAGATTGGAGGGAAGATAGGGTAGAAATGGGGGACCATTTACAAGGATCTACATATAATATCTTCTCTGGGGGACAGACAGCAGAAAAGTGAGTGAAGAGAGACACTGAACAGTCTAAGATATAGCAAAATAATTTATAAATTATCAAGGATTCATAAGGGATGTGGTAGTGGAGAGGGAATGGAAAACGAGGAGCCTGACACCAAGGGCTCAAGTGGAAAGCAAATGTTTTGAGAATGTTTATGGCAACAAATGTAAAAATGTTCTTGATATAATGTATGTATGGATGGATATTTTAAAGTGTCATATGAGCCCCCAATAAAATGATTTTTAAAAATGATTTCCTCAGGAAACTGAAGTTTGCATACATACTTCTAGCCTTATTATCTGTACCTAACAAGTGTAGATTTCTGACTTAGTCAAGAATCAGTTATTCTCAAAAAATACATGAGGAACTAGAACGCTACACATATATAGTGGATTTACTAGTTGAAATTTTATTTTGAACAGTGGGTTCATTTTATTCATTACTTTTGTGACTTTCCCACACATCAGCAATATGACATGGAAGATTTAATTTTGTACCTCAGAAAAATTGCTAATGTCATTAAAATTTCATAGACAGTTAAGGATAAATAGCATAGTACTTGAGGAAAATGGCTGAGAACCACTACTCCCTGATCTTGTTTAAAGACTGTGCTCTAGCAAAAGCTTTAATATTTCAATTCTGATATTTGCAAGCTTAGCATGCAGATTTTTTTCTCCTTCCCCCTCCCCCAAATAAAGCTTATTATCATTGAGTCTACTCTGGCTTATTGTAGTCCTGAAAGACTGCCTCATATGGTTTTCAAGAATAAAATGTTATAGAATATGAAAACTTTGGCATTCCCCCCCCCCAATCTGGTAGGAAAACTTGAACCACACACCTTGTAGTCATCACAGAATGCTTAACCCACTGACCTACTAGGATCTTTCCACTTTGATAATAGTACATCTTTGCATTTTCTTCCTAACTAAAGTAAATTTCATGTAGAAGATTGTCTCCAATTTTCACTCTGTCCCGTTGGGTCTGAGCTATAGTATTTGACTTTAACTTACTGATCTGAATGATATCTATCAGAGTTAGAGCTTGGGAAACTGCTTGCAATGCAGTATAAACTCAGCAGGCATCCATATAAGTTCCAGCGAATGTCCACTGGATGACTCTCTAGAAACCGTGGACCTATTTAATATCAGCCAAGGGAAGGCAGAAAGCTTTGGTAATGTTTCAGGTCTTTATACTAACTATGCACACTATGTCTGGAAGTCCTGATACAAGGAGTCATTCTCATATCCCTGTGCGTAGGCATCAGAGTAAATGCTAAGTCGCTTCTTTGTAGAAAGACTGAAGAAATTATTACTGTATAAATTCTTACCCGATTGCAGGACCCTTCCTCATGGAGGAAGAGTTCATTAAATGGCATGAGAGTCTGCAAACTGGGTCAAAAGATGATTCTTTATTGGGATGAGGACTTTCATCTTGTGAACCACTCTCCTTGGTTCTGTTGGAAGTGTTATTGTTCTTTCCAACTGCCAATCTACAGTGCTGCTAGGCATGCCATATTCTACTGAGCATCTTCCTAACTCTGTAGGTCAAGTTCTCTTGGACCCCAATTATGCATCGATTATGTGAAAAGCCACAGACTTGTGTGAGCAAGGACTAGGTCAAGGCTTGCTGCCTTTGACTAGCTGCATGATGTGTATCTAAATCATAAGTACCATGACCTTTAGCTTGCAAACTTGGTATGCCTCTTCTTACAGGAGCTCCATGACTATTTTTAAAAGCCTTTTGAAAGTTCTGGTATCAAAAATTCTGTTTAGAGTGACTCTCCTTACAGAAGAAAAGCCTTTCATTCTCAGAAATTAAAAAGAAGCATCTCTTAGTCATTGCCATTATGTAAGATTGACAGTGTTCACTTGTTCCACAGAAGAAGACTCTAATATGTGATCTGCAGGGACAGTAATGATTTCTTTAGTTAGAAAAATTGAAGATCTGGAAACTTGACTTTAGCAGAAATCAGTTTCCAAATTGTAGGCTATCAAGTTTCAGTTGGAGGAGGAGACAAATCTCTGTGACAAAAAGACAAAGATCAAATATTCAATCAAGTATACCAAGGCAGAAGAAGGTGGGGACAATAAAATTATTATGAGAAAGAAGCTATCTGAGGTCAGAGATGCTTAGACATCCTAGAGAAAGATGGCAGGAGGGTTGTGTGTGGACATCCAAGTAAGTGAAATAAAAATTTTCAGGCAATCAAGAAGTTGTTCTGACATCAGATCACTTTGGAAATGGTACGTTTGGACAGATGCTGCATAACTGCTAAGTAGGAACATAGAACATACATTTTTCTACAGTATGGACCTGGATATGAAGGGCAAAGGGTACTCCATAGATGCTATTTGAACCTGTTGACTCACTGGATTGCAAATAACAAAAATTGAATTAAAATTGGTTGAAGCAAAAAAAAAATAGGGTATTAGTTCATCGATGAAACAAATCCAGGATCCAGCTGTAGTTAAATGGTTCCAACACTCTGTTGTGTGTCTTTCTATGATGATTGAATGCCGAGGCTGGATCCTATGTCATGGTGGGTTCTTGTAGGTATACATCCTATTAATTTTAATCTGGGGGAAGAAAATAGATTTCTCTCTTCCTCACAAAGTTCTACTACTTCTCATGCACTTAAAGAAACTTATTTGGGTCCTATGGCCATGTCATCAACCAATCAGATGTAATTCTCTGAGTAGCCTTTCTTTAACCTTATGTCAGTCCTTGATGGGGCAATATATTTTCATCTCAACAACATAATTTGATTATGGGACATTGGTTCTTGAACAAAGAAAACCTTGGAAATAGCACCAGAAGTGTAGATATAGGACAGGCCAGTATAAGTGTGCAAGTTTTATTTTAATCTTCTCAGCTTTATTTTCCTTTGAGAAAAGACCAAAGGAAGACTGTAAAGGGGTATTGTCCATCTCTCATACAAAACCCTCCTACCTGGACACACACCTTATTGACCCTGAAAAATGCACATCTCTTTACAAACATTCCATTCGTTTTTATGTTTGACTCAGAGCGCTAATGAGTTTCTTTAAGTTCATGGACATCGCATGGGTATCAGTTATAGTGTTCCATGTCTCTCTTGTGCCACAGCAGCTGTATGTAATGTCCTCTGAGAGATCCTTGAGTGCTTCAGTCACTTCACTGACTTCTGACATTAGTGTTGTTAGGTGTCATTGATTTGATGTTGACACATGACATCTCTATGTGGGGCAGGCAAAACTTTTGAGAGGGGTTTCTCTTTGCTCTCACTTTGATCGAAGCATATCACCAGAACATTCTCCAATAAAGCAGGTGCCTGTGTTGAATCTGGCAGCTTTCCAGTGAGTGGTCTCTCCTGTTTCTGCCCATGATAACTCCATCTAGGTTCTCACTGGCTTACCCCTAATAAGTATATTTTGGGGGTTTGGGGGCAGACATGGGGGTACAATGTAGATATCCATGGGATTTTCTAGGAAAATAAAAATCTGAACACTGGACTAGGAGACTTGAATCATGAGAACTAATTAGTTCTGTGATCCCCTGTTTGAACATCTGTGAAATAAAGATGATAGATGTAGATAAATTCAGTTTTAATTCTGTTAGTGTCTGGAATTTTAGCTATTTAGATGAAAGTAGAGAACATCAGAAAGATGGCGACCTGTATGCTTTTTACTCTGCCAAGGCATTTAACTGTATGGATAACGACAAATACTGGATAGCCTTAAGAACAATGGAAATTACAGAACACTTCATTGTGCACACGAGGAACTTGCCCATGGATCAAGAGACAGTTATGCAAACAGAACAAGGGAAAGTTTCATGTTTTAAATTCAAGAAAGATGTGTGTCAGGATTGTATCCTCTCACCATACTTACTTATTCATGCTGATTAACTCATCAGAGAAACTGGATTACATGAGGAATGCTGTATCAGAATGGAGGAGAGTCTATTAAAGCCCGAAGTACAGATAACACAACCTTGCTTGCTGAAAATGAGAAGGTCTTAGTCACTTGCTGATGAAGATCAAGAATTGTAGCTTCAGTATGAGTAACAACTCAAATTGAAAAAGACCAAAATCCTCCCAGTGAGTTCAACGGTGATATAATAAATGGAGAAAAGTTTGAAGCTGTCCAGTATTTCATCTCTTTTAGCTGTAGAATCAAGGCTCATGGAACCAACAGGCAAGAGACCAAAGAAGACTTTTCGTTGATAAATCTGCTGCTCAAGACCCTCCTAAAGTGTAGAAAGGCAAAGGTATTGCATTTAGGATTAAGCTAAGCCTAGCCCCAGCCATGGCCTTTTTCAATAGCCTTCTTTGCATATGATAGTTGAACTTTCAATAAGGAAGACTGAAGGAAAACCAATGTCCTTGAACCATATGATATCTGCAAAGATCATAGACAGTACCAAAGATTGCCAAAAGAACAAACAAAAGATGCATACCCAAATTGCTCCTTAGAGGTAAGGCTGGAGAAATTTTGTCTCATATACTTTAGACGGGTTATCAGAAGACGCCAGTCCCTGGGAAAGGACACCATGCTTGGGAAAGTGGAGTGACAGCAAAAACAAGGAAAGCCCCTGAAGGATCTTGACTGACTCAGTGGCTTCAACAATGGACTCAAACATAAGAACTTTTGTGAAGATAACCAAAGTGTGGCCTGTGTTTTATTCTGTTGTACATAGGACTACTATGTCTGAAAACACACTTGATGGCATCTCACAGCAGCATATGCCGTTTCTTTGTGTATGTGTGTGTGTGTGTGTGTGTGTGTGTGTGTGGCATCACTGCCCTGGTGGGAATAGGAAGCCCAGCCTTGCTCTTGGAGAGCTGGTACTGGATTTGAACTGTCAAGCCTGTGGGCCGCAGTCCCACATACAACCACTAGGTCACCAGGGCTCAGCCAACATATGCCTTTTCATGAACTTTGCTAATAAAGTCCTCTTGTATTTTATTCAATACAAATAATAGTCAGATCTTAGAGAATATTTGTGAATATTGGTGAAATTTCCATTTTCCTCAGAAGTTTATGTATGAAAAGTATCATATCCTAATGCCAGATATGTGTGATACCTGGCATCAGCCTCATTTTCAGCACTTGGTGAGGACTTATTGTGTGCAATAAACTATACCCAGTGCTTTAAACACATTATCTCATTTATTCCATTTAATCATCAATCCAATCTAGGAGAAGGCATTGCTATCTCAAACTTAGATATAATAGAACTGAAGTTTAAAAAGAGCTTGCTGGAATGGCACATCATATGTGAAAATTAATTGAAAATGATTCGATGACCTGAATATAAAACTATAACCATAGAATTCTTAGAATCCAACATAAGGGAAGTGCCTTAGAACCTAGCTTTTGATGGTGGCTTCTTATAAATGAAACAAAGAGCATGAGCAGAAAAATATAAGTTATATTAAGTGAAATTCATCAAAACTAAAAGCTTTTGTACATCAATGGACTTTATCAAAAAGTCTAGAGCCAATCTATCCAATAGGATAAAAAATTTGATAACCATACATCTGATTAAAGGTTAAACAGCAAGAATGTACAGCCATATTTTCCCTTGACTGCACTCTGCTTTATTGTCCTTCACAGAGAATAAGCTTTTTACAAACTGAAGGTTGGTGGCAAATCTATATAAACACCACCACCCCCAGCATGTGCTTACCATATGTCTCTTAATTTTGGGCATTCTCACATGATTGCAAACTTTTTAATTATGCCATAGCATAATTGACTGCTGTATAGTGTAAGCATAACTTCCACATGCACTAAGAAGAAAGAAACACAAAACCTATGTGGTTTTCTTGATTTCTCAAACAAGCTCCTATTATGTTGTTTCTGACTCACAGCAACTCTGTAGGACGTGGTAGAACTTCCCTGGGTTTCTGAGACTGTAATTCTTTATGGGAGTAGAAAGCCCGCAGGGATCCCAGAGGGTGGTGCCTCTCAAAACTACCACTGAGATATCGCATCAAACCCATTGTTCTTAGATGCCTGTGAGTGGCTTCTGTCTCCCAGCCACCCGGTGCACAACAGGAAGGCAGGCTGCCAGGTCCTGTGCCATGCCCATCCTCTCTCCTGGTGGAACCTAATGTCCCTGTGACTGGAACAAAGCAGCTCTGTCCTGGTCTTCCTTTGTTTTCACTGATGCTCTGCTTGATCGTGTATGATATCCTTTTCCTGGGACTGGTTTCTCCTGATGACATGTCTTAAGTGAGAGAAAGTCTCACTATCCTTGCGTCTAAGGAATATTCTGGCTGGACTTTCCCATCCAAGTACTAACCAGGCCCGGCCCTGCTTAGCTTCTGAAATCTGTTATTTTGGCAGTCTATGATAGAGTTGATATTTAATTAAAGCCCCTAGGATGACTAGTAACAGAAACTAAAAATGTAGACGATCCAGAAGGATGGGGGGAAACTGAAACCTCATCTGCTGCTGGTCAGAATGTACAATGGTGCAGCCATGGTGGAAAACATGTTAGTGATTCCTCAAAAAGGGAAATTAGAATTACTATGAGATTCAGTAATTTGACTCTTAGCTTTTAACCCCAAAGACTTGAAACCAAATCTCAAGCAGGTTTGTATATGCAAATGTTGATGGCAGCATTACTCACTGTTATTAAAAAGTCAAACAACTCTAGTGTCCACTGATAGATGGACATGGGAGAGGGATGTATACAATATAACACTACGCATTCATAAAGAGGAATGAAATTCTGGTGTATGCTATGTAACATGGGTGGAACTTGGAAACTTTCTGCTGCGTGAAACATGCCAGACACATACAACAATATGGTTCCGTTTTTTACAATATATGGAAACTAGATAAATGCATAGAGACAGTAGTGTGGTAGTTTCTGGGTAGAGGTAGGGGAGATGATGTTTGCATAATATGGGGATTAGAATCAATATCAATGAATCGCTTAGGACAATTAAAATTTCACATGCTTTGCTATATATATTTTACTACAAAAAGTTAGAAAAATACCTTGCTCTAGTTCAGTAAAGAAGAGCTAGACTCTGCTTTTGAAACCAATGATTTATCTCCTTAAGAAACATTTCCTGTCCCATGGACACAACAGGAGTGATATGGGAAAAGCCCCTGTGGATGCCTTTCATAAAGTTGCAAAGGACATATCATGGAGTTATTATCCCCTACCCCCATCCTCACTGTATCCTCTCATTACTCATTACAATCTACCGCACCAAAAACGAAAATGGACTCCCAGACCTGTCAATGTCAAGAGTTGCATCTCAATGATTTCTTTTTTGTACAGTGTAGCAATGACTTCTTTACCTGAATGGTTTCTTTAAAAGTAATAGATGATATTTTAAAGAAGCTTCTGCATCTTTGTTTTTGTGCTAGAAGAGTTTTTATTCCTGTTCATTTGAATCCTATGAACTTTCCAATGAAAGTTCTCTAAATCAATAATCCACAAATAAAAAGCATAAACCTGGGACATAGCATAGCTTTCTACTTATGAGTAGTTGTTTGTGTTAGTCCGGAGAGGCTAGAGAAATAAATTCATAAGCATGCACATGCATGTAAGAATGAGTTTTATTAAAAGGGTAATTGTACATTAAGAAAATGCCCCAACCCAATCCTGATCAAGTTCATAAGTCCTTTAGCCCATACGTAAAGCAGCAATCTATAAAGTCCTTCAGACTCACGAAACACATCCAATAACACCAAATGCAGGACGATCACAAATCAGTTGGGTAGAAAACCTTTGGATCCATGGTGTTGTAAGCACATCTGTGCTGGCAGGCATCTCCATAGGGTTTCTCTAGGTCCAGATTTCTTGCTGCATCAGGGTAAGTCTCTGTGGCTTCTCCTCAGGGATGTCTCACAGGGAGCCAGCCTTGTCCATCGAGTCTCAGGCAGCAAACTTTGTCAGGAGAGAGTCTCCAAGGAAGTGAACCGAGAGAGACAGTGTCTCTGCCTCCAAGAAGGAACCACCACATTTCCCAGATTTCTCAGGAGAGGGCCATGCCCACATGGACTATCTCAGG
Source organism: Nesogale talazaci (assembly GCA_004026705.1). Lineage (NCBI taxonomy): Eukaryota > Metazoa > Chordata > Mammalia > Afrosoricida > Tenrecidae > Nesogale > Nesogale talazaci. Next base: position 76,664 of record PVJH01006117.1, read on the forward strand.
ATTGTCAGGCTAGACTCCACTCCTACATGGTTATTTCTCAAATTGACACCAGATTAGGTGACTGCCACATTGTGTCACATGAAAACTACCAGTGAAACAAGAGAAGATAGCTTTTCGCCCCCTCCCACTCAACCTTTCACGATGGTAGCAACTACTCTGGCTGTGTCTTCACGTTGCATCTCTTTATGAAAGGTCAAGCTGAGCCTAGCTAGTAGGGCTTCAGTTCATACATGCATAGTTTTATTCCAAACCAAATGTGTGTGGGCATGTCTCTGTGATGGGTGGGTGGCTGCAGACACACTCTTGGGAATACATGTATCTTCATTTCCTAAGGGTGCCTCCCCAAAACAGGTCCAAGTAAAACAACAGCTTCCTGGGGGGATCCATTGAGTCCTTGGAATTCAAGACAGAGAGATTGTCTCAGGAATTTATGATGACCTTTTATTTTATTCTGGATTAGTAATCTGGTATGTTTTCTGGAAGGACACCATGGAAGAGGTTGTAAGAAAATTGAAAATTCCATTGTTGAGAAAAAGACCAGGAAAGTTTGCATAAGAATGTATATTTTTCCGTAATGACAGTGTACATGCCCATTCTTCAGGGGTAGCAAGGACTGTCCTAGGATTATTTTGTTGGAAAACCCTACTCCAACCATCCAACAGCCCTGATCTTTTCCTTCAAATTTACATTCTTAAACTCTCCAGGATGCCAATACTGCTGTTTTGACAAGGTGTAAATGGAAGATTGAAGAAGTCTAGTGGGGGAAGCTTTGAGAAGTCTTAACTCTAAGTGGTTAAGAGTTGGGAGGAGATCTATAAGGTCAACAGTTGTATACCAGCAGCAGCTCCTAAGAAGAAACATGAGGCTTTCTATTCCTATACAGCATCACATGTTCTCAGGAACTCACAGAAGCAGTTCTGCCCCTAGAAGATGGCGGTGAGTCTGCATTAACCCAATGGAAGCGAGTTAGATTGGTTTGGAGGGGGAAGAGCAAGGGAGAGAGAAATATCACTTTCAGAAGTGTATACTCCTAGGGAGGGAACATGTATAAAAACAATATCTTCACATTTTTTTAAAAAATAATATCTATGATCCTGTAATCAAATTTTTTGGACTTACTCTCCTCTGAGCCTGGGTTTGTGTGTGTGTGCACATACATATTCTGTAGATTGAAATTTTACTTGAGGGTATCAGAGACTCCAGATGAGCCCTTGTATGCAATTTCTTAACTCTTTCTCCTCAAATCTAGATTAGGCATTAAATTTAATACATTTATTACTTTAAAACATCTGTTTACTATATGTAGTAGATATTACATGTACAAGGAGGCTGCAGGATGGAGACAGTTTATAGTCTGGTTGAGTGGAAAACAGAACTCACATGGCATGTCACTGACTTGAGCTTCTATTATTATGCTCAATGATGGGTGATACACATCATGGACTATTGTAGGAGGTGATAGGAGACAAGAGATCTGTAAAGGGAAATCTAGCAGACCAAGTTTTGAGATCCCTGGGGCAAAAGAGAAGGGAGCGATTTATTATTTAGTACCCCAAAGCTAGTATTGTGGCAGACTGTCTTATTCAACAATATTAATGTTTGTTAGATTCTGGAAACAAATGGATTTCTCAATAAACAAGCATCATTTATTTAGCATATTCTGGCTGTAAGATGATATATCTTCTAAGTCGTTTTACAGGGGACTATTCACAATTTAGGTGCTGCCCTCCTTGTCTATATCTGGTTTTTATCTCTGTCTCTTCCTGGTGAGCTAGTTTGTCTCTCTCACCCCTTTTACCATGTCTCTCATGTTCTGTCTGAAAGAGGGCCAGAGAGAACCTTTCCTATCATTGGACAAATTGCTGACTGATATGGAACTTGGAAAGTTCTTGTTCTCTAGGGGAGATCAGGATCATTATTATGAATCTACTCAATGGCATACTGTTCATACACAAATTGGAAGCATGCTTAGATTCGCTTGACTTTGCATCTTAAAGGAAAGTAAATTTTGCTGCATAGCTCAGGTTTCTGGAGGTCATTAAATCTATCCTAATAAAAGTTAATGTAATGGGTCGAAGGGAGATAAATTTGAGTTTATAATGAACATGAGTCTTTATTATTCTAACTGATCTTGTGCTTTGAGCAGCAATAATGAAATAAGGACCTTAGGACTCATAAAAACATAAATACATTTCCTAGTAACCAATCTTTATTGTAGCTATGCTGGGCTTAAGCTCAAAATGCCTATGTAGACTTTTGCCTGAGAACACTTATGGAAATTATACAGGTGGGGAGGATATTGGAAAAATAACATTAATGCCATGCTGGAAAGTTTGCCCTGTTTTCCAGTATATCAGAAATGTAGAGCAGATTTAAAGGAAGTTATTGAGCCCTGGTGGTCTAATAGTTACTCTTGGTCTGTAGTCCACAAAAGAGGTAGTCAGAAACCAAAAATTTCTGCTTTGAAGAAAGGCGGGGTTTTCTACTTGAGTAAATAGTTACAGTCTTGGAAATTCACAGAGAAGGTTTTACTCTGACCTATTGGTCGACACCAGCTCAATAGCAGTGAGTTTGATTTTGGTAGCTGCCCCTATTCAAACGTATGCAGAGTGGATCTCAAGAAACTCTATGGGTTGAAGTGATTTGAATCAAGAGTATTGCAGAAATCAATGCTGAGGACTATACCTGACCTTCCCTGGTTTTCCTGTTGCCAAACAACATGGTTGGACATACCTCAACCCTCCAACTTTCTTGACCTATTCCGACACCACCTGTTCATCCTGCAGCAATCTATTCTCTTCTGGGCTTGATAATTGGTGGCCACAAAGAACTCATAGGCAAAATTCACAATGACAGGGCTTTGATTTGGGAGGTGAATACATTTCCACAAGTCCAACTCAGCCAACAGGGGACAGTCACTTGTTCCCAAGAGCACCTCTTCCCAACCAGCAGCCAAGTATCTCTGGGTTTCTCAGCTTCTCAGCCACATGATCCATTGGCGTCTTCCTTTGTGGGCCAGAAGACCTGCTTCTCTGCCTCCCAGTCTCAGTCCTAGCACTGCTCCTCTGTTCTGTCTCATGGTCCCCTTGCTTTAGCCTCTGGTTTGGTCTCTCTCCTTTGCTCTGCCACATGACCTCTGCTGCCTCTGGTCTAAGCCTCCACCACTTCAGACAGAGATCTCACATGTGCTCCACCGATGGTTCCTCCAATGAATCTGGGAGTTCTCTCTGTGTTCCTCTTATTGAAATGGCTAGTTCTTATATGAAAGGGTGTGTTTTTGTTTGACTTTCAGCAGACTCAAAGGAACAAAATGTGGTGAGTTGAGTCACGCCCTCTACTAAGACTCAGAATTCGTCCTACTTTAATCCTGTACCGAGGACCCCCTTCAAAATGCTGTTATGACTACAGGCATGAAATGAAAAACCAAGCTCATTGACATTACAACTACTCACTGCCATGGACTAAGTCGGTGTAGACTCACAGCAACTCCAATGGGCAGGGTAAGAAGTGCGGTGTGAGTTTCTGAGATTGTGACTCTTTATGACTGTCCTTAGCTATTTCTTTCTTCTGAGGTGTGGCTGGTAGTGTTAAACTGCAGACCTTGTGTCTAGCAGCTCAACACATGACCTCTGCACCACCAGGGCTCACTCATCACTGGCATAGAAACTGGAATTTACAATAACTCACAAAGGGGTTATGGTTACAAGGGCCATATTAATTGGATCTATATCAAGGGAAGTGGGATGAGGAAAGGGATTCCATTGGAAGGAATGTACATATATTTAGTAGCAGCCAGTGGAGTCCTGCTGGCACTGTCAGGTAAGCTTTGGATTAATAACTGCAAGGTCAGTGGTTCAAATCCACCAGACCCTCCTTGTAAGAAGAATGAGGCTATCTGTTCCTGTAATATTTACTGGCTCACAAAACCTATAAAGGATCATAATGAGTCAAAATTAACTTGATGGTAGTGGATTTAGTAGAATCTAATTGGCAGGCACTTTAGAAAGTGCTGTTTTAAGCATGCACTGATGGAAACAATGACATTCTCTGAATCCCACTCCACCCTAGGTTGCACAAATTAATTCTGTCACTTTGAGAGCACCACCTTATAAGTCTGAATTTATCTAACTTCGTTATAGGGAAAGGACTAAAGGGTTATTAGTTATCTGTAGTAGTTTTCCTGCCCACCTTCATCCCATCCCCCTCTCTAATTAGATTCCCTTCTTGAGTTGTGATTCAGTATAAAGGCATTAAAATGCATTTCTATTAGAATGATGTCAAACCATTATAGCTCCTGTGCTCTGATCCAATTATTATATATGTTGAGAAAGATTCTGCGTTCTGACCTGGGCTCAGGAAGCCAACTAGGACTGAATAGTGAAAACTATCATGAGCATAGGGAGGAAGAACGATGTTGTGTGTGTCATGCACTTCCCAACCCTGTACCTTTAAAAATATACCTAGACAAAGAAATAATTTTAAGACTTCCTAAAAACCACAGATCATGGAACCTGACCCTGGGGATCCAGAACTTCCAGCCAAATTGGCATAAATCACATAGACTGTATCTCTTGAGGTATTTTATCGATGTGCTACTGCAAATCCTTATTCATGGCAACAGTGCTCAACCATGATTATTTCCTACTTCTTAGGTATTATTTTACATTCATTATATACATTATTTCAATAAGTTATATTCAGTTCAGACTTAATGAGCTAGGTTCCTATATACATGTGGAAATAGGCATAGAGGAATGAACCGGCAATTCTTGGTCATAGAGCACTGGTGGCCATTTATCGCAGATAAAGGAGAGTTAGGTAGGATGTCGCAAGTTCCTGAATTGATCCTTCATATTAGCATCCTACTAACTTGATTCCAGTTCTTGTAGGTGCATTTTTTGTACACTGCCCTTTGTAGTCTCTACAATGATGCTATCAGGTGGCTATGAATATTCCTAAACCATAACCCACAGGGTCCAAAGCAGATAGTTACAATTGAATTTAAGTGCAGCATGGAGCCATTGTGGTCTCAACATTTTACTCACAACTACACTTAGAAAATTTAGTACAGAGAAGCAAGTGGGCCAAGATGTTGGAGGTCCATGTGCATTCCCTGGAATGAAATCATTCAATAAATTCTACTATAAGACCAGTATTGACAGGCTCTTATAGTAGTGTAGTGCTTTATTTTGCTTTCCTCAAGGATGACATCAAGCATAATTTAAATGCAGGTAAATGTTTTATAAATTTTATGCTATACATTACATGTCATGTATGTTATTCTCTCTGTGTGTGCTTTATTACAAAGACCTATTTTTTTTAAATGATGAGAATTAAAGTATTAGCAGAGAGAGGAAAGAGGACTTGCTTCTGTTGGCCATGTCTATACACTTGCACATAAATTATCATTAGAGAATCTAGTTCCAGCTGAATTAATTTCCATTAGAACTTCAAAGCATCATTTCTGTTTATGGCCAATGAGGTCAAATCATGCTGTGTTCATCTTCAGTCTGTCTCCTCAGACACTCAAACAGAGTTTATCCAGAACTCACCCAAGGAGACAACAGAACTCATAAGCAGTCTTCAAATTCACACATCATTGCTATTAACAGGGTAATGACTTCTGCTTCTGACATTTCTATGTGCCCTCTTTGATAAGACAAAGCCTAGACGTTCTAATTTCTATAATTATTCTGCTGCTTCATTTAGTGACAGTGAGCTTCCTGGCAGACATATCTATTCGCAAAAATTCTAGTCATTTCCTGCATTATATTTCAAAAGAAATTTTCTTATAACAAGTTGATAATAAAAAAGGAAGGACTAAATGGAGTCAAAAGGAAATCACTAAGATGATCCTAATGTAATAATGTTTACTGACTAAATATAAGACAGTGACAGGAGACACCATGCTAAGGTGGATGGAGCCAGAGTTTTGTTGCTGTCGGGTATCACCAGGCCCCCTGAGACTCAGATGGACCCTATCTAAGACATCAGAGTGAAAGACTGCCTGGCCCTGCCCCACACTTACAAGTGTGTTGTAGTTCACTATTGCAGTCACTGTATCAATTCTTCTTGTCCAGGGTTTCTCTGTCTTTCACTGACCTTCTGTTTTTACCAATTATGATATCCTTATGAATCTGGTTGATTTGAAACAAGCACCCTGTTGCTGTACTACTTCAGCTATTTTAAAAATATCTTCTGTCAAATTTTACTTGTATGTGACATGCGTGTTATTTGGGTGATCAGTTTTCTGGGTCATCTTTCTCTGGAATGGGCACAAACATGCATCTCTTCCAGTCAGTTGGCCAAGAAGCTATCTTCCAAAGTGTTTGGGCATCGGTCAAGAAGTGCTTTCAGAATGGCATCCATTTGTTGAAGCATTTCAGTTGGTGTTCTGGCATATTGTGGAGACATTTTGTTAAGACTTTTAGTGCAGCTTGGATTGCTTCTTCATAAACTCAGTTAATCTTGTGGCCACTTTTCACCAGTTAAGTGACTTTGGGCAGGCTATGTAGTATTATTGAAATAGTATTTTCATCCATGGAATTGAGACAATGGTATTTCAGGTCTGAGATAGTGTGTTCTATATGTCGAATTCAATATCTGGCCCACAGCTACACAGTAAACACTAAAACCATCTGGCATGTCCTTGAAAATAAATTTAGAATTTCATGTGTATTCCAAACCATAGCATTTTACATACTTTTTTTTTCTTGCTAAAAGAGAAAACAATGCTGATCTTCAATGGGAGGCACTCCCATTCTTTAGAGTGAAATATAAAGGTTCACCTGAGGGTAACTTAGAGCGGTTATTTGATTTATTTGAGTCAATAACCATCAATTTATCAAGTCCTCTCTAATTGGTGACTCACCTATTGTCCTGGAAACAGAAAATAAATGTCCGCTTAGGAAATGCCTCTACCACAGCCTCCCACTTCACACACATGCATATGAATTCACACTTATGTGCTCACACAGACACACCCTATTTAAATTATTCAGCTGGGTCAAGTCCTATGTATTTCCGGACTCTGGGTTGAGGTACATGTCCCAAATTGAATCAAATAATAATCTGAAGAATATATTACTTGAGGCAATGAAAGAGGAGGAAAATACATAATTATACAGAGGCTAATATTTTCAAGTCATCACGACCACGAATTGCAAGGTCTGAAGTTCAGCTTCTTCTTGGAAGAATGATGAAGCTTTTCACTCCCGTAAAAATGTATGGTCATGTCTTGTTAGATTGGATTCTTTATAGAAGGAAAGCCAGCCAATGTTTCTGTGTACATATACACAGAACAAAAGTTACATTAAGAAAACAGCTCACGCAGTTATGTGAGTGTTTCCAAGCCAAGTGAGACAGGTTCCATGTCCATGGGTCTGATGTGAAGCTGGTGGCTTCTCCTGAATCCTGTAGCTTTGGGGGCTGCTGAACCAAGAGTGGGGCAAACGAATTGCAGGTAATCAGACTGCACAGATGGGTGAATCAAAGGACAGCAGATCGGATTTTTACCTAGAGAGCCAAATGGATCCAATGTCAGCAGGCCAGGAAGCAGATAACTGTGGGCCCCTGAGTGGTAGCAGGCAATCTAACAAGCTATTGACTCAAGTTCAAAGAACTGAAGGTTGAGCCAGAGGCAGGACCCATTGGAATTTTCCACATCATCCTCATCTATAGGAGGGAGGAAACATTCATTCAATTACATAAGGGTTGTTAGCTGGAAAAAGAGGTTGCCCTTCACAGCTATCTCACAGCTGAATAGCTGCTCACAGCTGATTCCATGATGACGTTCACTACATTGTGTGAGAGCACCTTATGAGTCATTACGAGGCCTTAACTGACAAACCACTGAGACTCATGACCTGGCAAGCTGACACAAAGCCTATCATACTTGGAGACTCTGTGTAGGGTGATTTAATTTGGGATCAACTCAATGGTGATGAATTTGGGTAAAACAGTAAACATTTCTATAGAAGGAAGATTCTAAGTCACTGCTATTGAGTTGATTCCATTTCTTGGCAATCCTATGAGACAGAACAGAACTGCTCCTGTGACTTTCTGAGCCTGAACCCCTTTACAGGAGTAGAAAGCCCTCTCTTTTGTTTCCGACTTCTGACTGTGTGGATCAGAGCCCAACCGGCAACCATTATACCACCAGGCCTCTTTTATAGAAGGAGTATTACACAAAGAAATAGAGGGTGTGGTTTTCACACTTCTATATGCAGACAGCTATTGAAGCACAAGCAAGCAATTGTAAACTAGCCTGTTGTTAGATACGATGGAGTCAATGCTTAATCAAACTAGGAGACCTCGAAAATTGACAGACGCCTTCCAGGAAAGAATGTGCCAGTGACCTAACTGTAAAAGAATGCAGATGAAGTTTAGAGGGGAAGCAAATTGATGAAGATGCTGTACAAGGGAGATGCATGGTTTGGTTGACAAACAAATTAGGAATAGCTAGAGCCACAGATGGTGAGCCAGACAAGCATATGGGTTAGATGGCAGGGCCTCATGGGGTTGTTTAAACTTATTTTTTCAATGCACATCCTTCAACTGCAGAAATGAGTTGTGATATTAGCTGCAAATAAGTATTGTAGATAATAGGCGCTATAATTTCCAAGGTAGGAAAGCTGCAATCTTTGAATAAAATACCAATTCAAGTAGATGCGGTGGATGAAATTAGAAAGGGGGATGAGGAAGAATTTATTACGAACTAGATGCACTGAAATTTTCAGTAGGTACAGAGAGATGTATTCTCAACCATATCATTTTGCTTAAATTGTCTTCTTGTGGCTATGTGAAATGCATCCTTTTCCATGCTATATCGTTTCCCTTCATTAAACTCTTTGCAGCCACCTCCTTTAGAAAGTTATGGTTTAGCGTTCCCAATGGTGTCCAACCCATCATGATTCGTGTAGTCCACGAATGTGTTTTTGTGATTTTCCTTTTTCATGTCCAGACATGAATCTTCCCACGTGAGAGCAACTTTATGTATTTGAAAGCAACTTCGGTAGGAACTGTTCATCTCCTGTGTTACCTGTTGCTCCAGGAAGGCATGATTTCAGCTGCAGTGAGGGCGGGTCACCAAGCCTCTCTGTTGTAAATATTTGTTTTAGCAGTTACCATCCAATGTCAAATTGACTACCATTCATGAAACCTTGTGTGTCAGAGAGGAACATTGTGTAACTGTGTTCTCAATGATGGTTTATTATTATTATTATTTGGGTAAGTAAATCATCAATCCTTTCCTGTCAGGTGCCATTCAGTGAACAAAGCTTCAACCTTTAGTTAACAGTCAAGCAGGTTAACCCTTCGTGCCTCTACGAGACTATAATTAGGGGAACTCAAACTTTTTTAAACGGGGGACCAGTTCTCTGTCCCTCAGACTGTTGGAGGACCAGATTGTAGTTAAAAAAGAAAAACTATGAACAAATATTTCCACTGTGGGCCTGGGATGAGTCGGCTGCTAAACAGAACAGCAGCGGTGGCAAAAACATCTGGTAGGCTGGATAGATTTCCCCAGTGGGCCGCATGTGACCCGCAGGCCATGGTTTGAGGATCCCTGGACTATGTACATGTTAGCTGCCATTGAGGTGGTTCTGACTCTTAGTGGCTAAATGCATAACAGCATGAAATATTGTCCAGTCCTGCTCCATCCCCACAATGTTTGTTATGGAAACTCTTTCGGTCACTTTGTCAATCCATCTCATTGAGATTTTTCTTCTTTTTCACTGCCCAATATACTTACCAGACTTTCTATCCTTCCCTGGGGACTGATATCTCCTGATACTATGATGTATGTACATAAGATAAAGTCTCCTCACCCTCACTTACAAGGACCATTCTGATGGGACTTCTTCCAAGACAAGATTTCTTGTTCTTCTAGCATTTCAATACTCAGGATAATTTCAATAATCTTTGCCAGCACCATAATTCAAATGTATCAATTGTTCTTTGACTTCCTTATTCAGTCCAACTTTCATAAGCATTTGAGGTCACCAAAATCGCCATGGTTTGAGTCAGGGTCCTCTTATTCCTCAAAGTAACAATGTGACAAAACTTTGCTTTTCAGTCCATTAAAAAAGATCTTGTGCAACAGATTTGTCCAATAAAATATTCCTGGTTTCTTGGATGCTGCTTCCATGAGCATTGATTGTGGATTCTAGCAAGAGAAAATGCTTCACCACTTCAATCTTTTCTCCATTTAACATGACATTATGAGGGTTTGAGTTTTCTTCACATTGAATCATAGTCCATACTGAAAGTTGTAGTCTTTGAGCTTTCTCAGCAAGTGCTTCAAATTCTCCTCATTTTCAACAAGCAAGGGCGTGCCACCTGTGTGCCACAAGTTGTTATTAAGCCTTTCTCCAGTCCTGATACTATGTCCTTCCTATATTACAGCTTGTTATATGATCTGCTCAGTATACAGACTGAATAGGTGTGGTGAAAGATACAACCCTGACACACTTTTCCTGGTTTAAAAGCCATGAAATACCCTGTTGTTCTTCTGGAATGACTGTCTTTTATTCCAAGTACGGGATCTACGTGAATACAGTGAAGTGTTCTGAAATTTCCATTCTTCTCAATGCTATCCACAGTGTGTTGCTATCCACACAGGTGAATGTCATGGCACAGACAATAAAACATAAGTGAATATCTTCTTGGTATCCTCTGATTCCAGCTAACATCTTTCTGATAGCCACAAGGAGATTCACAAAGAGAAACCCTCTTCTGAATTTGGCTTGGATTTCTGGCAGCTCCTGTCAATATACTCTCACAACCATTGTTGAGGGAACTTCAGCAAAATTTTACTTGCCTGTGATGTGAATGGTATTGTTCAATAATTTTGACATTCTGTTGATTCCCCTTTCTTTGGAATAGGTACAGATATAGACCTCTTCCAGCCACTTGGCCAGATGACTGTCTTTCAGATTTCTTGGCATTGTTGAGTGAATGCTTCCAGTGTTTTATCAGCTTGGTGAAACATTTCCATTGTTATTCCATCTATTTCTGGACATTTGCATCTTGCTAATGCCTTCAGAGCAGCTTGGATGGTTGAATATGAACCAGTTCTTTTTGTACAGTAGTAACTGTGCATTCCTTCCATCTTCTTTTAATGCTTCTTGCATCACTTAAGAGTTTTCCCATAGAATCTTTCATGATTGTAACTCAAGTCTTGGTTTTTTTCCTCTCCAGTTCTTTCAGTTTTATGCGTGCTGCAAATGTTCTTCCTTTCTGTTTTTCTAATTTTGGTCGTGGCACATTTCATTAGAATAGTTTGCTTTGTCATCCTGAGCTGCCCTTTGAATATTTCTGGTCAGCTGATTTTTTTCATCGTTTATTTCATATACTTGTAAGCATCTGAATTTCTACCAGCTGCCTTCTATCTTTGTATTTCAAGGCTTTTGATTCTCACAACCATTTTGTGAACCTTTTTATTTAACTGCTTTTGATTTTTCAAGTACTTTCTCTTTACTTTTCCTCAAATGTCTCATCACTTTTGTTCATGTACCATTTTTTCAGAGCTAGATCAAATTACATTCTTCTACAAAGCCTTCCTTGAGCTATTATTTCTTTCTGCTGTGTGCATTGTAGTATTTCCTCAGATATATCTACTGTGCATCCATTATATTCATTCCATATACAGAAATGCAGTTACCATCAAATGCAAAATTTTGATAATTGTCTCTCTGAGGACTCACTCATTTGCAAACTGTTACTTTATAACTTGCATTGCAGTATTGTAAATGAATGTTGCATAAAATTGAAAATGGATATATATGCATTTTAAAACACTAAGTTGAAGGCTAATAAAATAGGATTCAATAAAAATGGAAATATGAAGAATAATTAGTATAGTCCTGAGAGAAGAAATCATAAAGTCAATTAATAAATAATAGCCTAGTGGTCACGTGTTGGACTTCTAGCTGCATGTTCAGCTGTTCTAAACCATGACCTGCTCCTTGCGAGAAAGATGAGGCTATCCTCATAAAGAGGTGTGGTCTTGGAAACACATAGGGACAGTTCTACCGTATCCTATAGGGTTGCTAATCTTCAATTAATTCTGATTCAAAGAAGCACTTCTTCATAAGGTTTCTAAGGCTGTAAATCTTGACAGAAACAGACTTCCAGATTTTCCTCTTATAGAGGTCTGGTAGGGTGAAGCCATGAACTTTGGGATTAGCAGTTAACCACTGTGTCACCAGAGCTCTCAAAAAATATTTTTTAGACATGTTAAAATATAAAAAGGAAGCGAATAGGTGGGAATTAAGATGAGTCGCTCTCTCTCTCTCTTTCTCTCTCTCTCTCTCACACACACACACACACATACGTGCACACAACTGTGCAGTCAAGTGAAACTAAAATACTGTTTAACCAAAATCAAGTTCTATCTGTCAGGTCTTAAAATCCAAAATAAAATTTTCACTGTATTTTTCTGTCCTTTGGTGGTGGGGGAAAGATTGTCTTCTTTCCAGAACAGCAGCCAACATCCTTTGCACTTCTTTGAATAGCTCTTGGTGTGTTCAGCTGTATCACACAGTCAGGAAGATGGGCATTTGGTCTGGCGCGCAAGCAGGTTACATGATGGCTGTGTTCTTCAAACCAAGGGCATGTCCCAGAGAATTGGGTTCTTCTGTCCTGAGATTCTCTAATCCCCCAACATCTAATTTCCCTAGAATTGATCGTTTTCTCAGGTGTCCCCAGAGCTCTAGTTAAATGCTTCCTATGGTCATGAAAATTATATGGCACAGTAACTAATTGGAGGTTATAAAAGTAAAAAGGGAATAGGGAAGGAGCCTTAGAGTAAGTACTGAGCAGACAGAGTCAAGGGTGGGTCTCAGCTAATTAGATAGGCTTCCTGACAGAGTTCTCCAAGGTCTCCAGGCAACCTTTTACTTTAATAAGTGTTTGCCAAGATTAGAGGCGTCTGGAATCAATCATCCCCAGGCACTGAGCAGAATTGCAGATGAGAATAAACTTTGTAACAGACCCCAACATTTCTGGACTCAAATAAGATGTCATACAAAAAAGAATGGTGCGGTTTTAATATTAACTATTTTACGTACCATATTTATCTTATAACAAGGGGCAAGTGGCCTTGCTTGCATTCTGTGGGTGAAATAAAGGTGAGGCAGAGAGTAATTGCTCTGTCAATAAATCCCTGTGTTGCAACTCATGAATCTCGATACCCAAATTTGGACTCGGAACACGCCCTCCCACCACCTGGACATGGATCAATGCTTCTTAGTAAGCTTAAGTACTGATGGAGTTCATATTGCTTTTAATTCTCCCATTGTTGCAGTAAATTTACTCTAATTTTATTACTTAGACAGTTGGTGGAACAAGGATATATAAAACAGAGATATTAGACTTGAACACGTTTCTTCCTGTCTGGTTCGCCTGATAATACTGTGCGTTCAGAAAGTTACCTAAAATATATATTTCTGAGTCACATGAATTGTGGAGAATAGATGTATGGAGATAAGCGGAGGCTGTAAGTGTAAGGATAGATAATTCTTAGGATGTATCAATGAACTGTATACCATTTTATTCACTGATAATAGTTTACTGTGTGGATTTATGAGATTTTCTTTATCCATTCATGAGATGATAATTGCTTCCACTTGGGGGAAATTATGTATAAGGCTGTAAGGTTATCCTTATACAAAGTTTTCTGTATGTGTGTGCACATTTCGTTTCTCTAGGTGTGTGCACACTGAGAAGTAGAATTACTGACCTATATGGTCATTCTTATCTTCACATTTTGAGGAATTACCAGACTATTTTCTGAAAGTGGGTCTACCGCTTCCAATTTCCACCAGCAGCGTATCAGGGTCCCATTTTCTTCACATCCTTGACAATACTTTTGAATGTCTGTCTCTTTTATCATAGTCATTATAATCAGTACGAAGTGGTATCTCGTTGTGATTTCGATTTGCGTTTCCCTTGTGACCAATGGTGTTGAACATCTTTTAATGATCACGCTGTCTCTTTACATTTTATCTTTGAGAAATTCTTATCCAGATGCTTCACTCATGTTAACTTGGATTTTCATTTGCGGCTCCCATCAAGTTCCCTGTCCCTCTATTCCTTGGTTGTTTAGTGTGTTTTATTATGAAAGCATGTGGTAATGTTTCCTACATATATTCAGTTACTCATGTGCTTTTATTCTCTTTACACTATTAATATGGCATATCACACAATATGACAATTTTAAGTATGGTGCAGAGGTTACTTCTGTGGTATATAGGGTCTCTGCAAATTGGAACTTAACTGCCACAACATTATATGAATCACTTGTCACATCTTACGCCCAACCTTGTGTGCCTCTGATAATTCAGTGCATAAGAATCCTTTATTAAATATGTCACTGGATGCTACTTGAGTTCTTACAAATGGTAGGGTTTTCTTCATTCCACTTTTCAATTTTACTGTATTACAAAACAGTTTATTTTTGTTCTAGCATTAAAGTGTATCTACATGTGGTGAAAAAGAAGAATATGACAATTATGAATGGACTTTTTGTCAAGAAATCCCCAGTTATTTGTGTACTCTGCTGAATTCATTTTCCTATAGACACATTAGGTCCTGTTCTTCACCAAACCCTCTCAATTTCTTAGATTCCTTTAAAAATATTATATTGAACATATATTGTGTTTCAGTCACTGAAGGATTTTCATTACATTAAAAATAGTATCCTACCTTTACCTTATCCTTTAAGGCATGTAAGAATTGACATGCGGGGGGAAAAAAGCTTTGCAAGTTTAAGTAGCAGGCACATAAGGAAGGAGAGCTTTTATTTTAGACAATTGTGATCTCAAAGCCTCTTGCTTACCACACATCCTACACACCGGGTCTTTTATTTTGCTTGTCAATGTTGGGCCTTCTTGGAAAGAGACTGGCTGAAAATATACCCCCAAGCAAAGAATCAGACCCGTGGCAGGTTGGTGATCAGAACACTCAAAGAAAACATGTGTGATTGCTAGGTCTTCAACCGACCCCTATGATCTGGTGGTGTCTGTGAGGACGTGAGGAAAATTAACTCAAAGGAGCAGGAGCAAGGGACTGGGACGAGAAGGCCAAAGGACACTTGGGAAGCATTTCTTTTCAAAATGGAATGATATTTATCCGATTAATGCCCTGGGCTGCCTGTCCATGTGTAATGCAGCTCTGTTCTCAAAGAAACACAGAGTTAGCTTGAAATGAGCTGTCAGAGCAGAAATGTGATGAACATGTAAAGCCAACCCCGTAATACAAACACAATCAGGATGACCTGGTTCTCAGGAGGGCAGCACCTGCGGGCTTGTACATTTCAATTTCCCAGGCCTCCACATCAAAGTAAGGCAGAGAGAAAGACCCTCAGAGATGAACAAGCAACTCTGCTCAACTCTTTATTTCTACCCTCAGGATAGGAAAATGGAAATAAGGAAGTCTCTCTTTTTCATGTTTTATCTTCCCTTTCTAAATGGACTGCATTTTTTGAAATTAAAATGGACTCGGGATAAGTAAAGGTCAGCCTTGCCTCGGTGTTTTCTTCATTAACAGTAAATCAACAGCTCCCTGTCTGTGATTCCAGCACTTGTACCAAATCAAGATGCCGGAAATGCCATCAGTAGGGGCCAGTGAAGCATAGAATATGCACCCAGAATTATCAGCAGTAGAGGGAAGAAGCAATTATTATCGACTTCAGTGTACTAATGTTATTTGCATAACAACACCATAACGTTAACTGCTAGGTTTAGTACCATACTGTAAACGGTAGAGATCATGACATTTCTGTGGAAAATAAAAATGATCGTGCTATGAAATTCTGCTTACTTTAAAGTTTGGGCTGCTCCAGAAAGACCAGTGTTAAAAAGAAAGACTTTACAACAGGCTATAATCTTTCTTTGCTATGCTGACATACAATAAGTGGCTAGATAGATATACCAAATATAAGCTAAAGTATATAAATGAAAAGATTGGTGTTAATTGATCCATTGGGACAGTCAAAATCACAAGAGGATAACTCCACTCTGATGGGACCAAACAACAGAATTTCATGTGAATAGATATTTTTGATTGTATAAGATATAACAAAAAATGAATAAAGATTCCTGGGGAGTGTGTTGGGGGAAGGGATAAGTGGGAAATGATATCAAGGATTTCAAGAAGAAAGAAAATGTTTGAAACTGATTGTGCTAGCAATTTGACAATACTGCTTTATGTGATTGATATGCTATAACACCTGAAAGAGCTCCCAAGAAAATGATTAAAACACACACGGTAGAACATAGAAACATAGAAACATGTTTGGGGGCAGGATGGGGGCCTGGTATAATGTTAAGGATATAGAACAAATTGATCAAATGTTTATTAACTATTAGAAATTAACAACTGCTTGGATTAAAAAAGTTATTTTGCCATCAAATTGGTTTGACTCATAGAGATCCTATGCCACAGGGTAAATTACCTCATAGGTTTCTCAAGGCAGTAAGTCTTTGAGCAAAGCTGATGGTGGCATGTCTCTCATCTGGGGAATGTTCAATTAACAGTCAAGGCTGAGGAAGAAGATCATTAGGAAACTGACACAAATGTAATCTTTAAATAAGAGATTAAAGGAGAAGCAAAGGAGTCTCCTATATGAGAGATAAGAATATTAAACCACTGAAACCAGTGCAATTAAGTCAGATGGTGGCTTGCAGTGAGTTTATCCATGAATTTTTGAGGATGAAGAGATTGTTTCAAGTTTCCATATAAAAAAATTTAAAAAAGTAAAAATCATCACCTTGAGATAATAGATTTGTATAAATTAAAAGAAATGATACAGAAAGATCCTATATACTCAGCTTTTCTAAAAGATAGCATCTTGTAAAACTGCAATGTAATATCACAGGTACTATATTCATATTGACACTAAGGAGGTCCAAAACAACTCCATCACCCAAAGCCTGTATGTTTCCCTTGAAGAACCACATTCAATGCTTCCCAGCTCGGTCTCTAACCCTGGGCAACCACAAATGTATCCTTCAGTTCTGATTTTTTTACCTTTAAGAATGTCATATATCATAAGATACATAACTATTTATGACTGGACCTGTATCTCCCCTGAGCATAATTCCCTTGATATTCTTTCAGGTGGTTTCCTGGTCAATAGTTTGAGCCCTGCTGCCGGAGTAGGTGGAGTGTGGTGCGATCCATCTCAAGGTCAACTACTATGCAAGGGAAATATTAGAGTGTTTTCGTCTGTAAAGATTTACAACTTTTTTATAGGGGTGGCAGTGGGAGATAGGGAGGGGGAAGGGATTAAGGGAGCAAATAAAGTATTGGGGGGAGCACTAGAATGATGTCAATTACATGATTCATTTAAAAAGCTATTTAGCCACGAACAAAAAAGTTCTAAAGTTGAAAAAATGAAAAGATTGACAACTTCAGAAACTCTGTGCAGAAGTTCATCTCTGTACTGCAGGGCCACTACGAGTTAGTAGATGGTGGAGTGTTCTGGAATATGATCTTTAAAAATCCTTTTCAAAGAAGACATCTAGCTATTTTTGCAGAAGTAGATTCCCAGGTCCTTCCTCCAAGGTACCACTGGCTGGACTTGACCCAACAACATCTAGAACAGTGGTTCTCAATTTCCTAAAGGCATGACCCTCTAATACAGTTCACCATGTTATGGTGACCCCCCCCCAAACCATAAAGTTATTTTCATTGCTACTTCATCACTGTCATTTTGCTACTGTTATGAATTGTCATGTCATCTGATATGCAGGATGTATTCTCATTGTTGCAAATTGAACATCATTAAAACATGGTGATTAGTCATAAAATAATATGCAATTATATATAGTGAAACATTTATTTCTAATGACAAATACATGAAATATTGTCTTGAAGAATGGTGTAGCATGGGTGACAGTCTTCAGGCTGGGTACTTGTATGTGGGCATATCTGCATGTGGGTGGACCTGCCTGGAGACAGATAGAGGAGCAGTGTCTCCGTTCCTAAGACCATCGGAAATATGTATTTTCTGATGGTCTTAGGCAACCCCTGTGAAAAGGTCATTCAACTTGCAAAGGGGTCGTGACCCACAGGTTGAGAATCGTTCCTCTAGGCTAATAGTGGGCATGCATAAAGAAATATGTAGAGAACTTTAAAAATTTTAAAAAATCACTGCTATAACATGCTGACCCCTAGCTCTCCCCTAAGTGTTTGCAAGTTGGTGAATAGAAAATTGTCTTTCTCCCACTGAGCTGAAGGCTTCAAACTGCTGATGGTGCAGATTGCAGCACAACCTTGGAAGCAGCACACCGCAGAACTCCTATGCAGAGCTACGGAGGGATACAATTATCAGTAGTGGCATTGCATGAACAGAGCTAATGGAGCTAAATATTTTATACAGGAATATGTGGGCTGAATGGATCCAACTATTTGAATTTAAGGTCCCACTTGAAGTTACAAGTTCCCTATATTAGCCAAAGCAGAAATGGTAGATTCTACCTATTTTCCACTGACCTAGAAGATGTTTGAGTCAATAACCACGTTTAAACCTAGACGTCTCAAACCCTTAGTAGGGATCTGGGAATCCTCACTTTGCCCCTGTTACACTGGCTCGTGGACGTTCCCTAACTTCAAGTGGGAGACTCATCGTGATTAACCATCTAGCACTAAGGCTGGCTGCCACAGGGGACTGAACCCTGAATAGGGCACTTGCCTGTCCTTTGCTCATGCCTGTTACTGTGATGGTAGAAGCTAGCTTGCCACTATTTCCAATATGGACAAGATCATCCCTGGTGGATAAGTTTCAGCAGCGCTTCTAGCCTGAGAACAGACGACAAAGAAGGGGAAAGGCTCTGGTTATCGGGAATCAGACACCTCTGGTAGCCAAGGTGCTGGACAGCTGGAAGGACACATAACCTGGAACATACCTATAATCAGCTCTCAGTGAGTGCTTCTCTTTCGCTTATGAAATGTAGCTGTTTCATGCAGAAGGAGTCCTAGCGGCACAGTGGTTAAATGCTCAGCTGCTAACCAAATGGTTGGCAATCAAACACATCAGCCACTAAGCAGGAGAAATAAATGTGTAATTCTGCCCTTAGCCTATCTCCAAACCTGGAACTGAGGCCAGCCCTAGGGATCAACTAACTTCTAATTCAACAAGACAGGCCCAAACAAGGAACATGACCTTCCTACTCATCCCTTGGAGCAGTTCAGCATATGAGATGAAAGGGCACCATCTGTCCCAAGCAAAGCTTTTGGGGCGGGGTAGGAAAGGCCAGAAAGGGGAAGAGTCAGGGAGGAAGGAAGCAGCAAAGTTGAAAGGATTGAGACTCATCTCTCAATCCAAAAATATACCAAGAAGTAAATAAAATGTGTAAACATTGCCAAATAGAAAATTAATTTTCTCTCTGTAACCATTCACTCAAGACACAATGAAAAGTTCCAAAAATAATTTTTAAAAAATTAAATTTAAAATAACTCTTAACAATTTTGGAAACGTGATGAGACAGTTCTATTTTGTCCCTTAGGGCTGCTATGAGTTAAAATCAAGAGGACAACAATGGATATTTTTATCTGTATACTTATGGCAAAAATATCCATGGTAACATGGAAGTAGAAGTTAATGGAGCATTTCTGTGACTTTTCAATTCATTTTATTGGGGGCTCTTGCAGCTCTTATCACAATTCATCCATCTATCCATTTTATCAAGCACATTTGTACACATGTTACCATCATCATGTTCAAAGCATTTTCTTTCTGCTTGAAAGAAAATGGGTATCAGCTCATACCTTGCCCTCATTCCCATGCCTGTTTCCGTGACTTTTTGTAGCTGCCTTTATGTAGGTGATCCTCACTGAGATTCATTACTCCTTGGGCCTTTAAGTAAGTCTTTCAATTGAATTTGTGGGCCAGTGATGCTTATTTTAAAACTTGAAGCCCAGTTAGTGGCTTAGAAGCTGCCCATGCAACAAGGAAAGATAATTGTGATTAAGAATGTATTAGGCAAGTATGCTATCAGTAAGTAGGATGTTCATAACTTAAAGGAGAGCATGTGTGTATGAGAGAAAGATAGAAATTGTTTTAGTAAGCAATATTTCCTTCTGGCAGTTCTCAGGTGCTTCAAATGGTTAACCCACTCGATTTGTTAACCAAAAGAGTGGAGGTTCAGAGAGCCTCACCAAAAAAAAGACCTGGACATCTACTTTGAAAAACCCAGGAATGGGAAATCCTGTGGGACTCAGTGCTACTCTGATACATGCCATGATTTGGAATTAACTTAGCAAAGTTTTCATTTCTTGAAGAGTAATGAGGGTCATACTCTCTTCAGCACATTTCCTAGGAGGATCCAGTAGTTGCATGAATACAATGTGGAGGCATACTAGAATTGACATTGCTGGAACACTTGTACTATTACTTTATGTATTTCATCAGAGGTGTGTGGAAAAAGTGACCGAATTTTCATATAGATCCAGCAGTGTGGGAAGCTAAATTCTAAAATAACGATGGACAAACCAAACCAGAAATGGTAGCTCTAAGAGACTGTTTTCTGTTTTCAAGTAAATCTGAATCTTAGTTATTTGTTAAACAATTTACAAGTGACAATATCCTGAAATATTACTGGTAGACCTCTTTTTGTCATATTTTTGGCATTTTTTTCCTTTGGGGAGGGAGGTATCTTCTTGTTGTTTCTGTCCAAAGTCAGTCATGTTGTTAAAGTCATTGAGATTAGAAATTGACTTTGCTGGTTGGTTCTTGAGCTCTCATTAGTGTCTCAGATGACTTTCCACCACCGAACACCTCCCCTTCCTCTCACAGTTGGGAACATACTATTTCCATGGACACAATTGGAACAGTGTTTTTGCCCTTCTCTCAAATTAAGATTATGTGCTAATTGGCACCATTTTCCCTCCACTCCCCCTAGACATAATCGGCAATAAGACTTTTCTGTTTTAAATATAGAGCTTGATATTAATATACATAAATGTTCATTGAAAATAATGACATTCCAGAGAAGAAATACAGCAGCCACACAGCCAGAGTGCTTCTTGGAAACTAGGATGGCAACACTTTGTCTCATGTATTTTGGGCACGTAATCCAGAGAGTCCCTGGAAGATATTCAGATTAGTAAGTGAACATATAAATGGAGCAGCATAAAAGGAAAACCATGGGTGGAATGGACTGACACAGAGGATACAGCATGGCCTCCCACATGACAGCAGTTGGGCAGTTAGTGCAGCCCCACACCATGTTGTGCTTCATTGTACATAGAGACACAATGAATCAGAACTGACTTGATGATGCCAACCTAAAACAACATCTCTCTCCAACATAGAAAAGTGCTATCCTAGATTGCAAAGACGCACTATTCAAAGCAAGGTATGTTGTGACTATTATTTTTTTGTGACTATTAACAAACAAATGTCTCTGCAAGAAAGCCTTTGTGTTTCTTTCTACAATATGAAAATCTGAACTTGCACACAACAATTCAAGGAGATTCTGAGAGCTGTGTTTATTCACAGGATCCTAAGATTCCCCACTGAATTCCCCCTGAGCATTGAGTTAACTTGGTACATTTTTAACGGGATTCCGTTTTGAAAACCCAAACCACCATCAGCTTTGCAAGAATGTAGCTATTACTTGTAAAGCAGAATGCAAATGACATTCAAATCAGACTCGGTAGGGTGGCTTCTACATGAGTCACACATAGATTCCAAGCATTTTAAAAAAATCATAGGTTATTCTGGTGTGAAGTTAATGTGTAGCCCCAGGAAGTTTCCTCATATTAGGGTGAAGAGTTAGCCACTGAAAACCGTGACTCTTTCTCTTATGTCTTGGGATTAAGAGAAAAGTCACCAAGAACACAGTTCCATCTTGCCTGGCGGGGAGGTGTGGGGAGGAGGGGTTCACTGCTCTCTGGTGGTGGGAGTAAGAAGCCCAGCCTTTGCTCCTGTGGAGCTGGAATTGAGTCTCCATCCCAGTGGGCCGCAGTCCATGCACAACCAATAACCACCGGGGCTCAGCCTACATCAAGAGCAATATTGAGGCAGCATAGATGTATATTTCTTGCCTCCACCCCCACTACCCAGGAAGATTCCCCTTTCAGATAACAGATGCCATTGGGCTCTGTTCACTCAGGGGAATCCATTTGGATCAAAGTAGAACCCAGATCCATGGGAGGTTTAGTGACCACTTTTTCAAAAGTAAATTGCAAGCCTTTTTTTTTTTTTTCCTAAGGCTCTCCTGGGTGAGCTCAACATTCAACCACTTAGCTAGTAGCCAAGCATAGTAGGCAGTTCCACCTCCCTCTGGCTACTATTGTTGTTAGGGGTCATGAGTTTTTTCCCATTCATTGTGTCTCTAAGTCCAACAGAAGGCAACCATACCTCCTCTGGCACCATCCCATAGTCATTGCTGCTTCTGAGACCATCGTCATAGCTGCTCTGTTAGTCTTTCTTATGAGGGTCTTCCTCTTCTTCTTCTTCCATTTAAAAAAAAGAGGAATGAATACTTTTATTAGCGTAATTATATCATTTTCCAAATGTATCGATTCAGGGATGCTTCAGAGCTCTTTAAAGACTCTGGGGTCTTCCTCTTCTTGGCTGACCTTCTACTTTGCTAAGATTAATGGTCCTGTCTGGGAACTGACCCCACTTGACAACATTTTCAAAGTACATGCTATGAACGCCCACCATTCTCGCTCCTAAGGAGACTTCTGGCCATTCTTCTAAGACAGACTTGGTTTTCTGGCATTCAGTGATCCATGTAGCACGGTTCATCATCTCTTGCCTCCTTGTGACAGAGTAGAACTCAATCAAGTGCCTTGCAGGCTATCCTCTTTAAGGGAGCACACATCAGCTCATTTCTCCTGAGGCGGTGAAAACTTTCTGTTATCAGCTGAGCACCTAAGTGTTGTACCAGTGGGACTCCTTTCCTCTGAGAGGGGGTCATTGAAATAAGGTCTTTAAGTCTTAGAAGAAGCATCTTGGCCCTGTTGACCTTACTAGGTTTAAAGAAAGAAGTCAGAAGACAGAAGCACGTTGGTCATCCAGCCCCCATAGATTACAGAGGGCTGATCTGTCAACACGAACATTGGACAGCTCATGCATACATGTGTCAAGCTTAGTTATATGCATGTATCTCATGTTGCGTATGATTATTGATGTGCACATATGCCCATTTTCATGCATTCAAATAAGGAAGGTACAAAATCTTACACAGCATAAGACTTTTTTAAAAAAGAAGGGAATATATGCACCTGTTCATCTTGCTTTGAGTATCTCATTGTGAACATATCACATTCACAGCAATAATAGTGAAAATCTACTATCTGATTATTTGAGGCATTAACAATAAAAGATCTGGCAGTAAAGAAAGCTGTGGTGCTGGAGGAAAATTAATACTAGCTGTTTTTGTTATGGCTCTCTTGTTGTTTTGGCTGGACTATGATTCTCAGTGGCTTGACAGGTATGAAATCATGTGATTTGGCAATTATGTAATATGATGTAATTTGGCAATTATGTAATAATGTAGCCCTTCTCATGCTTTCAAAGCACAGATTTTCACAGAGTGGTCTGGTGTGCAAAACATAGCCATATTTGTAAGTGAGGAGCAGGTGTGCAGTGTGAAACAATGTGAGATCATGTACTTCTGAATATCTACAGGGTTGGAATTAAGGTGGAGATACTAAGGAGACTTTTAGTGCTCATTTTTAAATTCATCTATATGTTCAAATTTTCTCCCAACAAATTTATATTCAATATTCAATAAAGTTAAAGAAGAAAAAAATGTGGGAGCATATTTCCTTATAGCAACATTTTTTTTCCTGAATTGAACTTTTCTGAGATTACTATGTGAATTTATATGTGAAAGTTGGGATTTCAGAATATTGAATAAAACATGTACTGCATATGAATGATCTAATTTGTCTTGGAACAAGTATAGACACCATCTTCTTTTTCTTTTTTAAAAGTTGTATTGGCATTTCATCCGAATACAATTCAATAATTTATTCATATCAAGAAGCGTTGTACAGCCTTCACCACAAGCAGTTCTAGAGCATTCTTTTCTTCTTTGTATTTATTATTTTTCAAGTAATTACTTTTTAATTGTGGGAAATATACACAACAAATCATTCTCCAATTCAACAACTTCTAAATGTATAATTCAGTGCTGTTTATTATATTATTCATGATGTACAGCCATTTTACTGATATTCTTTTCCAAATTACTCCACCATCATTAGCGTAGAGTCAATGCCCCCTAAGCAAAATTCCTTTCTCCTCCACCCATGATAACCAGTGGCCATGTTTGATTTCATGTCTTTTTTCAATAGTTGTCTCGATATAATATTCACGTAACAAATACATTTATAGTTAAATCACTCTCAAAAGAGCTGCATACACATCATCACCGTGGCTACTGCTCTTGGTACTGCTTCCATGAACATGGATTTTGTTGCTTGCTCAGACTAGAGTATGGAATTCAGCCTCAAGAACTAGAAAGAAGCTAATTGTCCGCTAATTTGTTCATCTACTTCCCTTTCCAATTTATTCTCACAGATAGCCAGCATATCTAAGCCTTACAATTGTATATAAGCACTGTTATAAGCCTGAGTTCTGGGCAGTGGAATATAGGAGGAAAGATGAATGCCACTTTTAAGCCGCATCCATATAACCCTCCTATGTTTATTTGATTCAACGTCATTTGCCAGCATCTCTTTAATGATAGTAGTTAACTGTGCACATCCAAACACAAAAACTGATGGCCAGGGTCTCAGTTCTAACACACGGTAACCCTAATGGGTAGGGAAGTGACAGTGTTCATGGATTCTCTGGGCTCCCATAGGAAAGAAACTTTGTTACAAAAAAGAAAAAGAAAAAGAAAAAAAGACAGGAGGGGGTAAAGCAAAGCAAAACTACCTATGCAGAAATGAAACATCTGCCATCAGATTTTTCAATTAAAAAAAAGGATAATTTTAAAATATATGAGAGACTCTGCTGGTTCATGCAACAAAGGAATTAAAATGAATGCAATGGGAATACTCCAAAAACGACTTCGTGTTCCCTCATACCAGTGGCTGAACCTCCAGCAGAAGGTACCAAAGCATGACAAAGTATCACGGAGGTCATGGGAAAGTTAATTGTCTTTAAATTCAGGAACTTTAGATCTATAGGTTCTGTCTACAGATCCTGTCCTACCTAGATTATCATACATACCACCAATTAGCAAAATAAATACATAAGAGATTCATGGTCATTTGAAGTCGTATTTCAGCCATTGCATTGTTCACCTGCTTAAAATGCATTTTATATACTTGTTGCTAACTGCAAGATCTGAACATCCTTTTCTACCAGTATAAACATGTGTTCCTTGAAACCTGAGAATAGTTGTCAAGTTCATTTTTCTTTTTTTTAGTACTGCAATATATTTATTTTAATTTTAAAACATTGCGAGACATTGTTAAATTGTTAAAAAGTGGGCTGTTTGGTCATTTTAGTTTAAACACTACAAAGGCTATTAAGGTAACTATTATTTTTTTCCAATTATTTTATTGGGGGTTATTGCAGTTCTTATAACATTCTATACATCATTTGTAGCAAGCATACTTGTACACATATTACTATATTCATTTTGAAATATTTTCCACTTGAGTCATTGGTATAAGCTCCTCCTTCTCCCTCCCTCCTTTTTTTTATTGAGTCATTTTATTGGGGGCTCATACAACTCCCATCACAATCCATACAAACATCAATTGTATACAGGTCTCATTTACACACTTATTGCCATCATCACTCTCAAAACATCCTCCCTCCCTCCAGGCCCCCAGTATCAGCTCCCTATATTTCCCTCCCTTCCCTCCCCTTCCCCTTGAACCCTTAGTAACTTACAAATTATTATTATTTTCATACTGTACACTGTCCAATGTGTCCCAACACTCGCTTCCCTATTGTCTGTGTCCCAGAACGGAGGCTATGTGTAGATCCCTGAAGTTGGTTCTCTCTTTCTATTCCTCTATCCCTCCACCCTCCTGGTATTACCACTCCTATTACTAGTCTTGATGGATCATGTATCCTAAATTTCCCATGTTTCCAACTTCTCTGTACATCTCCTGGTCTAACTGGATTTATGTGGTAGAATTGGGGTCATGATAGTGGGTGGGAGGCAGCATTTGGGAACTAGAGGAAGGTTACATATTTCATTGCTACTACCCTATATCTTAACTGGTTCATCTCCTCCTTGTAAGCCCTCTGCAAGAGGATGTCACCTCACCTATTGATGGGCTTTGGGTCCCCAATCTGTACTCCCCCTCATTAATAATAATATAATTTTAGCTCATTGATGCCTGACATCAGATCCCTTCACCATATCATGATCACACAGGCTAGTGTGCTTCTTCTGTGTGGGTTTTATTGCTTCTGAGCTGAATGGCCGCTTGTTTACTCAAGCCTTTAAGACCCCAGATGCTGTATTTTTTTGTGTTAGTCCAGGTAGACTAGAGGAACAAATTTCATAGACATGCATATATATATAAGGAAAGGGTTTACATACAAAAAGGAATGTGACATTAAGAAGGCATCCCAATCCAGTCCATTACAAAGTTTTAAGTCCGATATTAACCCATACGCCTGAAATCAGTCTACAAAGTCTCCTTCCGACTCACGAAGTCACAGGTCAGTGGGTGCAGAATTCTGGTGCTGGCAGGGGTCTCCTCATGGCTTCTCACTTCTAGGTCTCAGGGTCCATGAACAGCATGCCACTCCAGTTTCAGAGGTCTGGCTCCCCCAGGACAAAGCCGTGTGGTCTCTCTGTCGGCTCCTCCAGCTTCTTGGATGCTGCCATCTTGGCTTTTCCGTGACTCATCGCCTCTGAGACTAACTCCCAACAGCTGGGGAAGATAGCTTCTCATCCTCATGAGGGAAATATCATGAGATTTCCCAGAAGTCTCAGGACAAAGCCATGCCCACATAGAGGCCTCATTGGCTACTCAATGACTATCTCCAGATTACTAGGCTAGACTCCACCCCTACATTTCAATCATAAAATTAACATAAACACATGACTGCCACACTTTTGGTAGCAGGACACCATCAGCTTTCTTCACCACCTTTGCTTATGCACACATTTGTCTTCAGTGATTGTGTCAGGAAGGTGAGC
The DNA here is from genome assembly GCA_004026705.1 of Nesogale talazaci. Taxonomy (NCBI): domain Eukaryota; kingdom Metazoa; phylum Chordata; class Mammalia; order Afrosoricida; family Tenrecidae; genus Nesogale; species Nesogale talazaci. The sequence goes on from PVJH01006117.1 coordinate 103,804, forward strand.
ATCTTGGAATGCCAATTTAATAGAACAAAGTGTTCTTGCACCGAGGAGGTACTTGAATGGAGGTCCAATGCCCATCTGTTGTCCTACTACTAACCCTATAAGTATGCATGTTCATCTCTTTCCCCATCATCACTTATAAATATATGCCTCTATGTACATACCTGTATTTGAACCTCTTTAAATGTCCATTTTCCCCCAGCTCCTTCCTCTATTTCCATTTGCTTTCCTCTTGTCCCATTATCATGCTCAATCTCCATTTGGGTTTCAGTATTTTCTCTCTGTTACATTAGTCTTAATCAATCCCTATCAGCCTTCTCTCACCTATTTTGGCACTGAATTTGTATCAATTGTTATGCCCTTTTTCCTGGGCTGGTCGACATCACCACCTTTTCCCCACCTCCCCTTCTTCCATGTTCCCTACCATGGAACTATCAGTCCTGTTATTTTCGTCTCCAACCTCTTTCTCCAGTCTATCTTGTCTAGATAGACCTGTAGAGGTAACAATATGTACAAAAAAGGCCTCCTAAAATGAAGCAACTGAAGCAAATAAAACAATGATAACAACAGCAAGAAAACCCTTCAGTGTGCTATACATATATGTAAAAGAATAATAAAAATAATAACAATATAAAAACCTGTATAAAGTTTTTTTTTCTTTTTTGGGAAGGGGCATCACTACCCTCTGGTGGTCATGGGAGCTACCCAGCACTGCTCCTGAGACCCGCCGCTGCATTTGAACCATCAAGCCCACTAGCTGCAGTCCCGCCCTCAACCACTTACACCACCAGGGCTCAGCCCCAAAAATCTGTATAATGTTTAAAGTCGGTAGTTGACCTCCCAGAGTGACCCCTGGTTGAATCAGACGGGGTGCCATACCCTGGCCCCAAACCGTATCCTTGGCACTCCATCTGGGACTCCGTGCTCTGTTGCACACTCTTAGTACTTTGCATTGGTGTGGTTGGGTCCGACAGGGTATAATCTTGACCCCATTTCTTCATCCTGGCCCCAATAGGCCTTGGGTCAGCAAGGGTAGCCATAT
>PVJH01006118.1:0-71569 GCA_004026705.1 Nesogale talazaci
CTCAAAAGGGAAGAGGTCATTGCTATGTGAGTCACATGTCACAGGTAAGACAGTGAGACAGTTGATGAGAGTCCTATTCCTGGGACCATGAGAGCAGATCTGAGACCGTGATGAGCTGAGCAGGCTGGTGAAGGTGCTGAAAGCAGGGCCAGGAGGAGGCAAAGTTTTCTTGGAAACGCCACTGTGCACAGCTAGGACACCATAGGGGTGTTGTTGGAGAGGACACATGAAGGAGGATAATTTTGTTGTTTGAAAACAAACCTATAGCATTGATAAACCATGTGAAAGGAAGGCACACGAGAAGGTGAAAAGAAAGGAGAGAGTTGAAGCTAGCTGCTGAGACTTCTGAGATGGGAAGAGTTGTGGGTAAGGCCCGGCCTTGGTGTTGCTGGCCTTTGGCATCCATTGGGGCTGCCATATGCTGTTGGAGACCATCGATCATTGGGTTACCCTTGGATGACATCACAGGTGCCTGGTTACACCCAGAGTAACCAGGCCCTCCATCTGCCCATCTGCCAATCATTTCACTTGGATCTAATTTCCTTATGACCGACCACAATGTTTTACAAGTATCCCTGCTTCTCAGCTCCTATACTCCATCCCTGGTTCAACTTCTACCCTGCTTCCTAACTCACGCAAAGGATGCCTGGATTCTTGCCCCACCCCGCACCTCCTCTCGGAGGAGTGGAGCAGTGCCAGCACTGTGGTATAAGTGGCAGAAGGAAAGTTCAACAGTAAGAAGCCATCAGGCACCCGGCAGGAGAAAGATGCAGCAACTTGCTTCTGTGAAGATGCATGGTCACAGAAACACAACCGCCCAGGTCTAGGGTGTCCTATAGCATTGCTATGGGTCAGAAGACATTCAAGGGCAGATGGACACCTTCTCCCTCCCTTCTCTTGGTGCCCAGAGACTAGAGTTTATGTGCAAGCTGTCTATTTGCCTCAATTCTTTTCAAGTCCTTTCCTCCTTGAATTTTCTGCCTTAGCTGACAACACAGCTCCCGGCAGGCTAAATCTCTTCTGTAAGCCATGCTTCCTTCTTCCCATCCTCTTTTATCCTTTCCTGATCAATGTTTGTCCATGACTTCCCCTGCATCTTCCACTCAAGTCCAGGATTTTATGTATCCTTAGGGACTCTGGTAGCACAATGGTTTAAGCAGTGGGCTGCTGATCAAAAGATCGGCAGTTCAAACTCTCCAGCTGCTCCATGGAAGATGGATGAAGCAGTTGGCTTCGGTAAAGATTTAAAGTCTCCCAACTGCTATGAAGAAGTTCTCTGTGTTTGATGGTTATCTAGGCTATGTCCCCTCCCTTTCCTTTTCTCCAAAATATTGGCCTTCTCTGTAGTATCAATCAGGAGGGAGCAGAGGAGCAAGAACCATTGGTGGTGAAGGAAAAAAATGTTCAAGCTTCACTAAAAGCATTCGCCACAAGCAGGATTCAGGAATTGATGAAACACCCACTGAAAATGTTTCAGCAAGCTGAAGAAGCACACGATCCTTTATGCCAGCAAATTTGGGAGATTGCTACGTAGCCAACAGACTGGATGAGATCCTTGTTTATGCCCATTCCAAGGAAACCTGGCCCAGCAGAACATTCAGACTACAGAACCACATCATTGATAACGCATGCAAGTAAGATGTTGCTGAAGATCATCCAGCAAGCATTGTAGCAGTACACTGACTGGTTGCTGCCAGAAGTTCAGGGCAGCTTTGGAAGAGGATGTGGAAAAGGGGATAGCATTCTCCACGGCAGATAGATCGTGGCCCAAACCAAAGAATGTCAGAAAGATGTTTCCTTGTGTTTTATCAACTGTGTGGAACATGATGAGGGATGGACGAATGGAAATTTCAGAGCACTTAATTGTGCTCCTGGAGAATTTATACATGGAACAAAAAGCAGTTGTGCAAGGTGTAAAATCATGAAAGGTGTGCATCACAGTTGTAGCCTCTCACCATGCCTGTTCAATGTGCATGTTGAGCAAGTCATCAAAGACGTCGAGATTGGCATCAAGACTCCACATGACATCAAGATTGGGGGAAGATTCATTTGCCACCTGTGATATGCACCTAACACAACCTCGCTTGCTGAAAGTGAGGAGGAATGGAAGCACTTGCTGGTGAAGATCAAGGGTTATAACCTTTGGTATGAATCACAACCCAATGCAAGGAAGATCAAAACCCTTACAATGGGACATGTAGGGAGCACCGTGCTACATGGAGAAAAGCTTGACGTTGTCCAGTATTTGATCTTGCTTCTGCCATCAATGCTTAGGAAACAGCAGTGAAGAGAGCAAACGACGTGTTGCCTTAGGTAAGTGCTGCACAAGGTCTTTTTGGGGCAGTGGTTCCCAACCTTTCTAATGCCTCAACCCTTTAATACAGCACCTCAAGTCATGGTGGCAACCCCCCTCCATAAAATGTTCATTTACCTCTTCATAACTGTAATTTTGCTACTGCTATGAATTGGGCGACCCTTGTGAAAGGGTTGTGCAACCCCCAAAAGGACCACAACACCCAGTTTGAGAATCGCCGTTTTAGAGTATTGAAGAGCCAGGATGTTACTTTGAGGACCAAGCCAGAGTCTTCTCCATTGCTTCACTTGCATGGAAAGTTGGACACTGAACAAGGAAGGCCATAGAAAAATTGCTGCATGGGAAGTGTGAGGCTGGTGGAAAATAGTTCCATATTCTTATGCCATGGACTGCAAACCAATCAGAGTGGACTTTAGAGACTAGGATGGTAAGACATTGCCCTACATACTTTGCACATGTTGTCAGGAGAGACCAGTCCCTGGAGAAGGACATCATGTTTGGCAAAGTGTCCGGGCAATGCAAAAGAGGAAGGCCTTCAATGAGAGGGACTGACAGTGGCTGCATCAACGGGTTCAGGCATTGTACCAACTGTGAGGATGGCACAGGTTGGGTTTTGTTCCATTGTGCATTGGGTAAGCAGGGGTTGGCGCCAACCCTTGGGCACCTAAGAGCAATTCATGTTTATTAAGTTTTAAATGCATCATGGCATACCAAAACCAACGTTGGCCTTTTATCTGTGGCTATCATACAGACCACCGCTATCCACTGCCATCTAGTATGCTTGGGCTTGTGGAGACTAGGTGGGACAGAGTAGAACTGCTTCTGAGGTTTCCCAAGATGGTAAATCTTCACAGGAGCAGGCAGCCTCGTCTGTGTGCAGCGGAGTCACTCACTGGTGGGTGGATTTGAACTGACAGCCCTGCGGGTAGCAGCCCATCGCCTACCCACGGCACCACTAATGTTCCTTCTCTATGAGCAATGCAGGGAAAATAGCAACTGTTTATAATTCTGTTAATTCATGGGTAGCCTCACAGGCTGAACAGGTAGGAAGAAGAGCGTGAGTATACCCATGAATTCATATGCATTTGATACTTGTGTATGTATATTTGCCTTTGCGATGAATATCTCCATGAAAATGATGGAGCTTATGGGGGCATGTGTTAGTCTGTGTAGAATAGAGAAACAAACTCAGAAACATATAAGGGGAGAGGTTTATCTACAAGAGGAAGGGAACATTGAGAAAGCATCCGAATCCAGTCCAATCCAAGTCCATAAGTCCGATATTAGCCCATATTTCTGATACCAATCCATTAGTCCTCTTCAGACTCATGAAGCACATGCAATGATTCCAGGCCAGTGGGTGCAGAGTCTTGTGTATAAATGGTGCTAGAAACATCTCAGCGCTGTCAGGGGTATCCCTGTGCCATCCCAAGCATCTCAGCACTGGCAGGAGTCTCCACGTGGCTTCTCTGGCCCCAGAGGTCTGGTTCCATCAGAATAAGCCCATGTGACTTTTCCTCTGGCTCCTCCACGTTCCAGGACTCAGGATTTATCAGGTTTTGTTGATAGTGCATCTCCAAGCAACTGAGTCTATAGTCTCTCCCTTCCATGGGGGGAATATTGTGAGATTTCCCAGAATTCTCAGAGAAAGTCATGCCCACACAGAGGTCTCTTTGGCTATCTCCAGATTGACAGGCTAGACTCCACCCTTATACTCTTAATCAAACTGGCACCAGAGTAGATCACTGCCACAGGGCGGGAAGGGGTGACAAACTTACAGAAACTTTATAGATAGAAACTCCCCAGGAAATGAGTCATTGGGCCTGGGAAATCAGGACCACAGCCTTAAAGAACACCCACACCATTGGCCATAATGGAGGTCACGGAGACTATGTTCTACACTGCTGAGTAGCAACTGGAGTCTTACAAGTTCATGAACTAAGCTGCAACTACCAGGTTTCCCCTGACCTGGAAGAATGACAAACAATGAGCATTGAGAGACATATAGAAACCTTTAGTGGCATCCACCTTACAGAAGAGTCATGGGGAGGAGATGAGCCAGTCAGGGCACAGTGTAGCAATGATAAAATATGCAACTTTCCTCTGGTTCTTAAATGCTTCCTCCCCCTTCCCCCACTATCATGATCTGAATTCTACCTTACAAATCCAGTTAGACCAGAGGATGTACACTGGTACTGATAGGAACTGGAAACATGGGGAATCCAGGACAGATGATCCCTTTAGGACCAGTGGGGAGAGTGGTTATACTGGGAGGATGGAGGGAAGGTGGAGAAGAAAGGGGGAAACAATTATAAGGATATACATATAACCTCCTCCCTGGGGTGCAAACAATGGGGAAGTAGGCAAATGGAGATACTGGAAGTAGGCGAATGGAGCATTCGATATGACAAAATAATAATAATTTATAAATTATCAAAGTTTCATGTGTTGGACAGGGTTCTCTAGAGAAACAAAACCAGAACACTAGTAATTATTTTTACATATTTATAAAGATAGAAGGATATATAAAACAGGAAATAAAACCATTAACTAATCTATAAAACAGTACTAACTGACTCAGTGCAACTTACTTGCATGAAACAGCTAGTAGATTGGCAGTGTTTGGAGTCTTGAGGGTCACTGAGTAGTCCTCTGTAGAGCAATTGAGGCTATCCGGCCACAAGCAGCAAACAGCAAAGCACGTCACCACAGTCAGCCAGATGACAGAGTCCAACAGTCCCCAGCTCAAGAGATGTATATTCCAGGAGCATGGGGAAGTAGTGCTTGAAGGAACCTCAACTCACAGTAACACAGTCCACCCCTTAGATGTCCCACGGGTAGTCTCACTTGGTGATCGAGGCTCAGGATAAACAAGGCAGCCGGCTTGTCCCAAGACCCAAGAGGAAGAGAGCAAGGGTAGGACTCGCCGAGCCATTTCTATCTCCGCTCTCCAAATGATCCCATTGTTCATTGGCCATGTTATCCCAACAGACCTATCTAACATCTATGGCCATGTTGGCACTACAAGCTTACCTATCACAGTTCATGAGGGAGAAGGGAGCGGGGAGGGAGTGGGAAATGGAGGAGCCAATACCAAGGGCTTAAGTAGAAAGAAAATGTTTTGAGAAGGATGTTGGCATCAAAGGTACACATGTGCTTTGCGGACAATCGATCTATGTATGGATTATGCTAAGAATTGTATGATTCCCCCATAAAATGATTTAAAAAGAGAGAAGTCTTTAAGTCAATGGACTATATGACCACACAAGGACCAGCCTTCAAAAAGTGGAACACAGTCATGCAGAACATGAAGCATGCTGCTTGGACAGAGAGGGTTGGAACTCCCATGGCCTGAGACCTTAGTCACCTTGTGGTTCTGAGAATGAACGCGCCTCAGTTGTGAGAACAACTGACTATGTGAGCTCTAAGGACAACACTTATCCAATGACAAAAGATGGAGACTTAGAAATGATGGCGGGATGGAAACAAGCACACAGGGACAGAACGGGGGTGGGGGGGTGGTGGTATTGATGGCTCATTGAGGGGATTGCTATAAATAAATGGGAGCAAAAGCTCCTTCACCATGAAACTTGAATCCATAGAATCACCGACACTTAATGAATACATTGGCCCTGCAGCGTGTAGCTTTGAGTTGGTGCAGGTAGACTAGAGAAACAAATTCATAGACACGCATATGGATATAAGGGTAAGGTTTATATACAAGAGGAATGGAACATTGAGAAAGCATCCCAACCCTGTCCAGTTCAAAGTCAGAAATCCGATATTAGCCCATATTCCCAATACCAGTTCACAAAGTCACAGGTCAGTGTGTGCAGAATCTCTGCAATGGCGGGGATCTCCCCATGGCTCCTCGCTTCCAGGGCTCAGGGTTCATCAACAGCATCCAGTGGTGGTAGAAGTAACTCAGTGCTGGCAGGGGTCTCCATGTGACTTCGCCAGCTTCAGAAGTCTGGCTCCATCAGGGTAAGGCCGTGTGGCTTCTCCTCCAGCTCCTTCAGCTCCTCAGATGCTGCCATCATGTCTTGTCTATAATTCATTGTCTCTGAGACTAACTCCCAACAGCTGATAGCTTCTCATCTTCATGAGGGAAATATCGTGAGATTACCCAGAATTCTCAGGAGAAAGCCATGCCCACACAGAGGCCTCATTGGTTACTCAAGGGCTATCTCCAGATTAACAGGCTAGACTCCACCCCTACATCTCAATCATGAAATTAACATAAGCACATGACTGCCACAGGCTTTGATGCCTTTTCCCATCTGCAGGAACACGTGGCTGGTTACCTACGGAAATGTCGCAGAAGCAGGTCATATAAAAATTAAAACTCTGTTGCCCTTGTGGTCAAATTTGCACTTGCTTTATTGTGTTCCGGTGTTGCATTTAGGGAGGCCAGGAAGAGGCAGCTGCCAACCAAGAATTAGATTTTGTATATATTTCGCTAGCTTCACTCATGCCGGTAAAACGATTTCTAAGATCATGTCTCATGATCATGTAACCTTCCCTTTGACAGTGGAATGCATTCCAGCTCCCAGCCCCCACCCCCACCCCCACTCCATACCCTCATAATTAGGATCAGAACACGCTTCAGTAAATTCTGTTGAGGAGGAATTTCAGGTGATCTGAGTCGTGCATCCCAATGCTGTATTCTCCTCTCTTTCAGTTAATGGATGCACGTGAGAGGATAAGAATTGAGCTAGAAAATGAAAGATCACACGTCCAAGAAATGGTAAGGGGCTTTCCTCTGTCTTCCTAATGAACAGCCAGAGTCGGGGATTTAATCGTGACATTTTTATCCAGCTTATTTGCAAAGTGTACTGCCCAGGCTTCCTTTTGCCTTCCTAAAGGAGCTGAATGCGCTTGCAAATGACCCCTGTCATGAAAGCTGTTGGGGTCGTTTGGTAACACATATATACCAACTTTGTAGAAGAGTCTGACATGGAAACTCGTATTCTAACTTAAAACAGCGTGCAAGATGTGTGCTCCCTATGGAGATGGGAAAGGAAGCACACGTAAGCGGCCATCGTTTGGAAGGATTTGCTATTTTTAGTTACAAATTGCCATCCGTGGCCACACAAACAGAGCCCCGCGAGTTATTTTGGCATTCTGTGTTGGTCTCATAAGAAAACACTGCCTTTTTTATGTTCTTTGAAGAGAACTTTCCAGGCGGCTGGTCTTTTATTTTATCAGTTGACTACCCACCCACGCCAGCCCGCCCGCCCCCCCTCCCGTCTCAATCCCACCCCCCCAACACACACACAACCCCCCCTACCCAGCACCAACCCCGCTTACGGTGCTGTACGATGGCTTTCAAGTGATCACCACGAGCCTGTCTTTGTTACAGTCCACTGCCTGCGTTTATTATGGCCAAAAATAAATAAAACGCAGCTTGACTTGCGCCCTAAATGTGCTTGAAAAGAATATGAGACTGTTTCGAAGAGAAAGGGTCGGTCATAGGCAATCAGCGCCATGGCGGATATTGAAACGTTCCCTCTCTTACAGCTTGTCACACTGAGTGCCAAGTCATGGCCGGTCCCCTCGCTCTGTTTTGTTACTCTGGGCACCATGTGTTGGGGGTTCCTTGTCGTCGAAATGAATGCGGCACAATGCCGGCGGATCACAATGCAGCCCTCTATGAAACCAACTTGGGAATGCAGGAAGCGAAGACCGCGGTGGCTCAGGACGCACAAAGCTCATGCGCTGAGCAGACGGGGAGATTCGTAACCCTGCTTCGCTTTTAAAAAATACCTGGCAGAGAAACATAGCCCCTACTTGACCTAAGCTACCCCACCCCCACAGAGTCCAGACTTTTGTGCCTAAAAATATATAGCCAAATATGCGCACGGCCTGGGAAACCGAAAGTGATTTTTTTTGGAGCGTGGAGAGCCAGTGTCGTACGTCACGGTGAGTTTGTCCGCAGTGATGGCAAAGTTTGTTCGCCTTGCTGGATCCGGGGGTTCGTGCCCACACGATAAACAAACCCCGCCCCCTTCGAAGTCCTTCGGCGCCTTTATTTTAGCTTAGCTGGTGCTATTGTATGGCCCCCCAGGGGAACCAATCCCGTTTTATTTGATGGTTCAGAAGTTGGTTGGCGCCCCAAGCTTGTTGCCAAGCAGCACGGTTCTGCATCACACACTCCGTGCAGCCCGGGAGCCTGCCAGGAGAGGCTGAGCGCGGCTTTGGTGGTTCTTGTTTGCAGTTTTGGAGTTCATGGGCTTAGGTTGGTGTGGCTAACGTTTTCGTGGTCAATCTCTTGGGGTCCAAAGAGGTCACTCTTCCGGGACTGCCCACCCCCACCTTTGCTACCTGACATGCTGCTCTTCCCATTGAAGCCAGTGGCATGCTATTGCAGGCCATGGTGCTTGCTTCAGGAGGGCAGGTGTGATTGCAGTGAATTGATGGAAGGTGGGAGAAAACGCAGATTCCTTCCATAAAGTTAGCAAACAAATAAACAAACAGACAAACCTCCCAGGCCCAATGTTCACATTGCCTCTGGATCCACATGACTTTCCACCCACTGGCCTGTGATCTTCCTGCATTTGGCACCATTGCCTGTGTCTCAAGGGTCTAAAGAGGACTTTATAGATTGATATTAGACATATGGGCTAATATCAGACTTGTGGACTTGATCTGCATGGGCCTGGGGTGTTTTCTCAATATCCATCTGCTCTTGGATACAAAGTTCTTTCTTATATGCATGACGACTATCTCTGGATGTGCTTCTCTGGTTAACCTGGACTGGGACACGCTTTGTCAGTGAGTTTTCGAGGAAACCCTCCTCTCCATCTTCACAGGTGACACTAACCTGGCCCTTCGTTTTTACAGATTGCTAAACAGAAAGATGATGCTGAAGCCAGTAAACGAAGTGAGACCATGGCCTCCAAGGTCTGCCTTTATGTTTTTTGGTCTTTTTTTTTTTTTTCGTCTTTGCCTTGTCTCGGCTTCTCTCCCGTGGGAATCTCGGTTGAAGAATGCATCTCCTTGTTTTCGATCCCCTTCTGGCTCATAGTCACCCTCTGGGACGGAGGAAACTGTCCCAAAGGAGTTCCAGGATGGGATTGCTTATGGTACTACCTAGCCAGATCTTTCTCCTGTGGAGAGACTGGTGGGTTTGAACTGCCCACCGAGAGGCTGGCAGTCCAGCGCTATCCCACCATCCCATCAGGGCTTCATCGACCTTGATTTTCATTTCCTAACAGGGTTGGACCTCTTGTCCCCCCCAGTACCACTAAGCCAAGACTGGAGCAGAGGAGAGAGTGGAATGGGTCCGGTGTGTTTCAGAGGCTGTCAACTGTTCACCGGTCTCCAGTGGGGCAGTGAGGGACTCAGCACCACTGAGTGGGTTCCAAACTAAGAGGAGAGAGTAGGGGTTCAAAGACTTGGCTCTCGGAACCCACCCAGCTCTGAAGCCATCATGCCAAACGGGGCTCCCTTTCACATTCTGTAGACGGAGCTCACAACTGGCGCCCATCGGGCGTGCTTGAGAGTGAATCAGGAAGTGTGCATGGGAGTTCAGGAGGCTGGTGTGGGTCTTGAAGGGGAGAGGAGGGAGTGCAAGCAAAACAGAGAGAGGCAGGCTTTGGGAGCGTGGCAATGTCATGTGGGGAGCACGGGTCCTTCGGTCTCACGGCTTCCCGCATCAACATAGCCCCCACTGTCACCTCCCCTACTTTGCAAGCAAGGTGCACACCTCAAGCTACCCCCCTCGCCCCACTCCACCAAGACTGCACCTTCCCGATGCCTGCAGAGGACCTTGGCCTTGGGCTAGGGTTTCCTTCACACACAGGGACCATCATTGAGAAGAGTAGAGATCGGGGTGCAGCCCGCAAACTAAGCCAGGGGCAGGGGCATAGGTGGGTAGTCGGACTGGGAAACAGGTACAAACCATGCCCTCCTGGATGGAAAAGCCCAAACCTGGAACCACAGCTCAAGGGGAGGAGAAATAGGAAGCAAAGAGAGAGACATCAGGAATAGCAGGGGGAGGGGGAGAGTGGTTAAAAAAAAAGAGACACTATCAAGGGATCGAGGAAGAAAAGAATGTTTGCCAACTGACTGCGGTAGCCATTGTGCTGGTGCTTGATGTGGTTCAGCTAGGGAAGGGTAGAGGTCCTCATACCCAAAGAAGAATACATTTTAAGAAAAGAAGCAGGAAGCCAGACTAACATTTGTTTCTTCTGTGCATGCCAGGTCCTGAAAGCCATACGTGGGAAAGGTGCCTCTTTGCCCCGGTGGTCCAACCAGGCAAAGAGGTTGTCCAAGAGCAGGCGTGCGAAGCCTTACACACCCTCCAAGAGTGCATTAGCGATCAGGCCGAGGAGATGGAAGGAATCCAAGAGACTGTCGAAGGAAGAGCGGGCTATGGTGTTGAAGGAAGAGACGGTTGTGTCGATGGAAGGGCATCCTGTAGCAAGGGAAGAGCATGCTGTGTCAAAGGCCGAGAGTCTCATCTCGAAGGATGAGAGTTTCCTGTCGAAGGAGGAGAGTCTCCTGTTGAAGGAGGAGAGTCTTCTGGGGAAGGAAGAGCATTTGCTCAAGGAGGCTCTCCCGAGGGACCAAAGGCCTTTCTCAGCTGCACTGGTAATGTCCTCACCACCCTTCCAGGGTCTCTTGTTCTTTTCCTTTCTTCTGTCTTTGTCTTCTCTCGGCTTCTCTCCTTTGGGCATCCCGGTGGAAGAATCCATCTCCTTGCCTCCGAGCCCCTTCTGGCTCTGAGTGTCTCTCTAGGACAGGGTGGAACTGCCCCATAGAGGTTCCATGACAGGACTTTGGCAGGATTGCAATACTGTGCACCCACCTCGCCCCCAGCATCCCCGAGACTGCTGTCCCAGCAGGGACTCCCCTCACGCCCCAGCTCAGGTCTCTGCAGGGCCGCTGTGTGGGACCCTCTCACCTCCCGGAAAGGACGGGCGTCAAACTTCTCTCGAGGCCCTTTCTTGAGGTTGGTCACTAACCCGTAAAATCACAGGGGGCCCACACTCCATCGGCTGGCCAGTGGCAGTTTTCAGAAGTAGACCACCAGGCCTTTCTTCCGCGGTGAACTTCAGCCACCTGCAGCCTTGCTGTTGGCCACCGGGCACATGTGAACCCTTTGCACTACCCAGAGACTCCGGCTGACCCTTGGTGGGCCTCTGGTTGGCAAAATAGAGAATACTCAACCCAAGCCCTTTCTAGAATGTTATTATCGCTCACCCGTTGCTACTCCACGTCCCCTCAAAAGCTCACTGGAGGTTTCCGAGGAGGAAGGTGCAGCCCATTGACTTAGGCAGATGTTCTAGAACAGACTACTGGATGAAGTCACCCTCTCAGACACACGCAGGCCCTCCAGTGGCGTCGTGTGTTATGTGTTGGGCTGCTAACCCCAAGGTCAGCAGAAGAAAGACAAGGTCCTGGTGGTGTCGTGGTTATGCGTTAGACTGCTCGTCTTGAGGTTAATAGTTTGAAACCACAAAGAGCAAGATGAGCCTCTCGACTCCTTTCAAGAGTGACAGTCTCAAAATCCCACCGGGACAGTTCTGGTCACCGTGAGTCTGCAGGGACTCAATGGCAGTGAATTGGGTCTGAGTTTCTTGACAGGGAATTTACTGGTCCTCAGACATCTGGACGCATAAATTGTGTATGATTCATTCACCTCCTCCCCCCGAAATGATCAAAATTGCTGCTACTCCACTTGGAGTGGAATCATTCATCTCCATTGGCTTAGAGATGTGGTTGAAACCAGGCCTGATGCTCCCCTGCTTGGTCCCTCCCTGTGGGCACTGCTCAGACAGCACTCTCCCTACACGGCCCAGCACGAGCCTGATGGAGAACTTCCGTCTGCTCTTAACTATGCAAGGTTGCTTTTCTCCAAGCAGTTCATCGCTCCTGCAGGCACTGGGAGCCAGTCACGGCTTGTCCCCTGTGGACTCTTAGAAGTTTAGAGCCCTCAGGTGACATCTTGGTGGGGCCTTCCAAAAGCTGGGGGAAATTTCCAGTCACTTTCCCGGGAACTTTCAGAAGCCAGTGTAGATGGCATTTTACAGACAGGTGGCCTCCCCATGGGCACATCCAGATACCCCCAAACTGGACTCTCTTTCTCTTCTTTCTACACAGCGCCCTTCCCATGCCTCTCCCCCAGAGGAGTCAGAATCTGCATTGTGTTAACACTTAGGACATGAGGGACAAAGCAGGACCCTTCTCTTGACGTGCTTCCGGTCAGGGCCATAACTAGATCCTCGCTGTAGATGCTGGTCCACTTCACAGGCAGGAACCACAGTCTAAGGAAGACGTGTGCCCTTGAAAGACAGCAGGCATGGTTGCCGTGGGGAAGAAGGGCTGGGTGTATGGACGATTCCACGCTCTTCTGACTTTACACCAGTGAGCGGATTCCAACCCAGAAGGACAAAATAGGACTGCTCTGAGAGGGGGAGGGGGGTCTGGGACATACCCCTTTGAGGAAGTAAAACGCCTCACCTTTCCCCTCTGGAGAAGCTGGTGGGTTTTGACTGATGAACTTGGGGTTAGCAACCCGACGTAGATATAACCCGGTCCACCACCAAAGCCCCTGGTGACAATTAGAAGCAAAGAACTTACTGCCATCAAGTTTCCAGCTCATAGCGACCACAAAAGAGAGGGTAGAACCGCCCCTGTGGATTTCCGAGATGGTCACTCTCTTCAAGAGTAGAAAGCCCATCTTTCTCTAGAGGAGGGGCTGGTGGCCTTGAACTGTGGACCTTGCAGTTAGCAGACCAAGGTATAACCCCCATGCCACCAGGACTCCTAACAGCCACCGGGGCTCCTAGCACCTAATATAATTTCTCAAGGAAAAGCATGACCTGCGAGGAGGGAGGGGAATATCATTTGCAGATGAATGACCCCCGTGCTGGAGTTCTAGAAGTGAGACTTCTGGGAAGGGAGACCTTTGAGGTGTGTTTTGCTGGCTCTCAAGAGTGTGCAGGGCTGCCTGCTGGCCTGAGGGCTGGGGGGGGTGGGGACAGCAATGCTCTGCACCAGGCCTCCAGCCCCTGAGGCAGGGCCTTGGGGAGTCTGGGGCCCAGGCAGCAGCCTGCTCCAGAAGGCTGTCAGTTCCTGGGAAATCAGGTCAGGTGCCAGGGGTCTTTGGCGTGAGCCTCTGCGATGCAGACCGCAAGGGCTGCTGAGTGGGGTCAGTAACTGGGGCACACCAGCTGAGCCTCCCAACCCCGCTCCCAGCAGCAGGGGAGTCCTGAACAGGAGCCCGGTGCCGCAGCGACCCCAAGGCCGGAAGTAGGTCCTAGCATCCCAGCACAGAGACCCCAGTGGTCCTCACTTTGCAGATGGATACTAGCTGCCTGCTCCAATCCAACAAGAGAGCACGGCACAGGGGAGAGAAAGACAGCCTGGGGACATCTGAAGAGGTGTCCTCTAAGTGAGCTCTGCTGTGCAAGAGTTCAGGTCCTGCCTTCGGACTTGCATGATGGTGCCCCCGATCCTTCCAAAGCTCAACAGGACCTTATGTGAACAGCAGGAAAGACTTTGGAGTTAATGTGTAACTCAGTGAACATTGTGCCGAGGTGGAAAGGAGGAGCAATAAAAGCAAGCTGGTGTGGACAGCATTAGATCAGTCCATTCCATTTGTAAAATGAAATAGGTTTCTGTAGGTCGGCATGGTGACATTCACATTTGCCTCGTTAGTAAGCATCCTATTGTTGCCCGCACCCTACATCATTGCCTTCCCTAGGTGACCCGCACATCACGCTCGAGGAACTCTAAACTAAGCTAGAAGCTAAGCCCCCCCTTGTAGCTCTGATTTCTTTATTTCCCTCCTTAAAATATTGTACCCTCGAGGTCGCTGGGCCTCTTAAAAAAAGGAATCTTTCGGGGGCTTTATAATCTTGTCTCCCTCCTCCCTCTACCCCCTCCCCGCAAAGGGCCAAAGGCACAGGTTAGAGCAGGAAGTCGTTACCCCCGTCATTTCTCGGCTCTAATTAATCATACTTATTTTCTGAAATCTGTGTCACTCGGTGGGAACAGTCCATGTGCTGCCCAGAGCTCTGCATACAGCGAGCGATAAACCGAGTGTTTAGCCAGCCTGAACGGGGTGATACCCACGTGGCCGTCTGATATCCGGTGACTGTAGCTTTCTCAACATCAGATCGGTGTTTGCACAGTGCTTTTGTGTCAAGTTTATTATTTGATATCTGGGAACCATCTCAAAGGGTACCCTCACGGCCTGGTTACATGGGGTGGCCAGCTCAGTTGGTGTGGTGGCTGTAATCAGAGTAACTAGTCCCTAAATATTGTCCCTGATAAATGGGCCCCTGGATGGCTTTCTTGACTTCTGCAGTCACCTGGTCAAGCTGGTGCCCTTGGGTCACCTGGGGTCTGCCAGGACCTGCAGGAAGCCCCTCTGTGGGGGAAGGAGGGCAGCGGTACAAAGTCACCCATGTCCCCATTCTTAGAATTCTTTCAAAGCAAAGCCAGATGCAGAACATAAAAGACTTCCGTTAAAAATCCAGTGCATGCTCTGAACACTCCAGAGATATGAGGCTCGTGTGTTTGTGTGTCTACGCTGTTGCGAAACATCTTGAAATAAACAATAGGACCCAGGGAAAATGCTTTCAACTTTCTGTTCACTCAGTTCCACACTGTATCTACAATAAACTATCTCAGGGAAGAAAATAGCATAATTGGTTCACGGTGTTCTCCCCGTTTTTGTTTTTCCTTGGGTTGGCTGGGCAGAGCAGGCATCAGGGAATAGTTCTGCAGAACTCTTAGGTAAAGCCGGCGTCTTGTTCGTGGCTCAGCTGGAAGCACCAGGTCCGGTCAGAGACAGGACAGTCCTGAGCACGGCCTTGATCCACAGAGGTTCCTAGAGGCTTCCTTACTGATGCTGGCACCAAAGAAGCTACCTTATCACAGTGGGTAATTGTTTCCTAATCTGAAGAGCATGGTTGACATCATGTGGTGCACTTGTCTGTTTTATTTTAAAGTCAAAGTTTTCGCTTGCCCTAAAAAAAAAAAAAAAGGATGAATACATCTTTAAGTTCTTCTCCCAGAGGCCACACCTGAGTATCTGAAGGACCGTTTCCATTGTGCAGGACACAACATTCTGGTTTCGGGATTTTGCGTCAGAAACCTAGGGAAAGATCAAACTGAGTTTTCTATCCTTTTCAATTCCTCCCTAATCACACTCAGCAAGGCAGTTGTTAGGTCACTTCCGAAGGTGGTCCTAAACCTATGTCCCTGGCAGCTTGAAGGTCACAGAGGAGATGCCAGCCCCGAGGAAGCATTGAGGAAGTTCTTAACAGAAGCAGCCAGCAGCTTATCCTTCCCTGCATCCTCTTGCTCAGTTCCTCTTGCCTGCACTTCCACCGCGGGTTTCTCTCCAGCTCCCTCCGGAAGTGGAGGCACAGGCTGGACAGGTCACAAGACCAAGTCCTGACTTGATAGACTGGACTATCCAACCCACTAGTGGATTCCTTCTTCCAGAAGCCCGAGTATTTGGCTTGTTGTCATCCCAGCCATTGTGACACCTGTGCTGTTGTTAGTGTTGTGTCCTCTCACGGAAGTGCATGAGTGGGCTGAGCCCCAGTGGCGTAGTGGTTGTGTGCAGGACTGCGGCCCACTAGGATGGAGGTTCAATACCAGCAGTGGCTCCACAGGAGCAAAGGCTGGGCCTCCTACTCTCACCACCAGAAGGCAGCGATGCCCAAAAAAACAAAAAGCCAAAAAACAAACAAAAAGAAGTGCATGAATGTTGATGCTTCCCAGGGTCAACCTGAAGGAAGCACTGGACCACACTTTTTAAGGCCAGCCCTACCGATGTGCAGTCTCCAAATCTCTTCTTCTCAGTTCTGCCCTCTCCAGGCCCCAACCTTCTTCCCAAACCTTGAGGATATGTCTATGTAGATTATAATGCCAATTTTTTTCCTCTGGGGAGGTATTTCCATGGAGATTATTTCTTAAACTTCTTTTAAATTTAATACTTCTTTGGCTGAGCCCCGGTGGTGTAGTGATTGTACACGGGATTGCGGCCCACTGGGACAGAGGTTCAATTCCAGCTCCACAGAGCAAAGGCTGGGCCTCCTACTCCCACCACCAGAGAGCAGTGATGCCCCCCAAAAATGTAAATTTAATACTTCTTTAGTTTGTTTTTTTTTTCTCCCCTCAATGAAATCTTTGCTGGTTCATCAAGAAGAAAGGAACTTACTCAATAATTGTTTTCTCTCTTTTTAAAAATCATTTTATTGAGGGCTTATACAACTCTTATCACGATCAATACATACATCAAATTGTAATCTCTAATATATATCAAGCTTTTATATATGATCAGCCATTGTGAAATTCACATCTTATACAACTTTTTTTTTTGTTTTTTTGGGCATCACTGCCCTCTGGTGCTAGGAGTAGGAGACCCAGCCTTTGCCCCTATGGAGCCACTGCTGAAATTCAACCTCCATCCCAGTGGGCCGCAGTCCCGTGCACAACCACTACCCCACCAGGGCTCAGCCCCTTATACAACTCTTATCACTATCAATACATACATTAATTGTATGCACACCGCATTTGCACATTTGTTGCCATCATTCTTTATAATATATATCAAGCTTTCAGATATGATCAGCTATTGTGAAATTCATATCTGATCATCCATGCATGTGCCTACAAATGCATCTCAAAACTCATTTCCAGTATTTTTGTCAAAGGTACTGTTCTTTGGAATTCCTAATAATTTATATCTAAACTTCAAGGTCCACTATAGATATTTTCATGTTACAAAAAATATGACTTTTTAACAGTAGACATTTTCATATCATTTCTGGAATAGACATGCTTTGTGTATATTTAAGTTTTATATTCCCTTTGCTTGAAGAATATTCTTTTAACAATGGATTGTCCAATTTTGTTTTCTCTGCAAAATTGTTTACTTTTCCTTCATTTTTTTTCTAGTTATGGAATTCTGGGTTGACAGCTTTGTTTTAGTAGCTGGAAAATGTCATCCATTATCTTTTCTGAGAAGTACATTGCAATTTTTATCTTTGTTTTTTTTATTTATAAAGCACCTCTTATTTCTGATTGACTTCTAGACTTTTGAGTTTATATTTCTGTGCAGCACTTAGATTGCAACATATTTTTGTATGCTTGTTGTATTTGGAAAAATAAAAGTTTCCTGATTGAGATTATCTGGAGCTTCCTGAATTTGTGGTTTAGTGTGCTTCATTGATTCTTAATTACTACCTTTGCTTATTTTTTCTTTCATCCTTCTTCCTTTTTTCCCGTCATTGTTCAATTATTCAAATTATTCAAATTATGCCTATGCTAGTCCATTTGGTATTGTCTCACAACTCTTTCTCATTATATTTTGAACTTTTTCCCCTCTGTTTGAATTTAGAAAAATCTCTACTGACCTGTGTTCAGATTAACTGATTGTTTTCCTGAACTGTGTTGAGTTTGCCAATGAACACAGTGAAGGAGTTCTTCATTTCTAATGTGATCTTTTATTGGCGCTAACATTTCAAGTCCACTTTTTTTATAGTTCCCATCTGCCTGTTCAAAAACACAATCACGCATGTTATTCACCTTTCCTCTTATGATTTTAACATTTCCCACTTCTTTTAAAGTCTCTGGTGGGGGAAGGATAGGAAGGGGGAGGGAAGATAGGATAGGAGGGGATAGGAGTGGAGTGTGGAGGGAAAGTCTCTGTATGATAATTCCAACATCTGGGTCATCTCTGAGCCTTGATACATTGACTGTTTTACCACTTAACAATGTGTTGTTGTTGTTTCTCTTGGCCTTTTTTGTGACTCATGACTTTTGAATGAATGTTGGATTTCCTGGGTAGAACAAGGCAGACTTGAATGTACACTACTCACACCTATTAGATCAGGCTGTTAGCAAGAGGATTTGAGTCAGTATAATCAAGAGTTTCCTCTACTTGAACTTGGTGGTTGTTATGGTTCTCTTCGGACCATAGACCCTTCTAGTCGTTCAACTCTGTGTATGTGCTTGTAGGGAAGGCTGGGTACCAAAGTGCTGTCCTCGGAGTTGGTGCTTCATCCTTGGTTTTCAGTCAAATCTGTAAACCTCTTCCATAGAATAAATCTCTTGCCAAGCTTTTACCCCACCTGCCATAAAAGATGGTGATTATTGGGTCATTTATGAGTCAAGACAGAGAGACTTCTCTGTTTCCTTGGCCCAATCTCAGGAAGTTCTGTGTGCCTGGACCTCAGAACTTGGACATTTTTAGCATGCTTGTTTTTTCTGCCTTGGCAAAATGCCTCTCCTTTATATTTGAATTTGGTCTTGGAAAGGACTTCCCTGTCTCTCCCTCGGCTACAGGAAGCCTTCCCTTAGTAAAGACAGAGAATCTGAGGCCCAGGACTATTTCTAGACCTGACTTGTGGTAGAGAATTTTTCTTTGCTCTTTCTCCCTGTCAGTACTTATCTTCATCTATGCCAGAGAGAGAGAGAGAGAGAGAGAGAGAGAGAGAGAGAGAGAGAGAGAAGAGAAGAGAAGAGAAGAGAAGAGAAGAGAAGAGAAGAGAAGAGAAGAGAAGAGAAGAGAGATATTAGTGAAGGACCTCCGGTATTGAAAGCTTTTCCCTCTTGGGAAGGGAAGCAAGTGGAGCTTCGTGATGAGCAGCTCGTCAGAGCATTGGCTGCTCATCTTTCTCTCAGTGGGTTGAGCCCCAAAACCTCCTCATCTTTCTCTCAGTGGGTTGAGCCCAATGCCTGCTCTTAAGAGCAGAAGACCAGGACATGGTGAGGTTTTGTTTTCCTCCCTTAGCTGCTCAAGCATGTAGGACCAATCCAGATTCTCTTCATTCTCCTGACCCGCCCTCGGGTTTCCCCAAGAGCACCTGGTGGGGTCCCTAGGAAAGAGTTTGGGAAGGGATTCAAGCTTCCCTTAGAGCCCACACTCCTAGCTGGTTTTTGTCTGCCCTGCTTGGCCTGTGGAAATTGTTGGAGTTTTTTTTAATCGTTTTACTGGGGGGCTCATGCAATTCTTATTATAATCCGTACATCCACTATATGCCAAACACATTTGAACATTTGTTGCCATCATCCTTCTTAAAACATTTTCTTTCTACTTAAGCCCTTGGTATTTAGCTCCTCCTTTTACCACTCCCTCCCTACAGCCCCCTCCCTCAAGGACCCTTGATAATTTATAAATTGTTTTTGTTTTGTTTTTTCATTTGTTTGCTGATTCTTCTCACTTGCAGAGGTGATGACTGGCACGGTGGGTCTTCCTCCAGGGAGTTTCATAGATGAGGCAGTTGCTGTGCCCCGTCTCTCGTGAGAGGGACAGATTCTCAGTTCTCTGGTGTGGTTTGTCTTACCCTTACCAGGACATCTCAGCTCAAGAGCTACATCCTTTGCATCTTCACTGGGTGATGAAAATCCAGAAATCTACATTTAAAGTCCTATCATCCAGACTCACCTACTTCCAACCTCTCGTGATCATGCCCTGCAGGCAAATGCTCACACAGAGGAGCACCTGATTGGTTCCCCCTTTCTACTCCACCTTCCCTCCACCTTCCCTCTCCCCACTTGTCCTGAAGGGATAATCTCTTCTGGATTACCTGTGTTTCCAGTTCCTATCTGTACCAGTGTATATCCTCTGGGCTAGCCAAATTTGTAGTATTGAAATGTGGTCATGATAGTGCGGAGAAGGAAGCATTGAAGAACTAGAGGCAAGTTGTATACTTCATCATTGCTATACTGCACCTTAACAGGTTCAACTATGGAAGGCTTTATAAAATATAATAAGATTTTCCTCATTTGATGTATTCAAACCACGTCTTCTAGGGGGCTCAGAGGTCTATAGTTTCCAGGCTGATCCAGGCTAATGTGAAGATCTCAAGCAAGCCTTCTCAAAGACCCTGAAGGCTACAAAGGTCTAGAGTCTTGAGACCAGTGATTCCCAAAGTGATATCACCTCCTGTAGGGTGGGGCACCTGGAATGATCCAGGGAGACTACCAAAGCAGATACCTACACTTTATTCTGGATTATGAGATACAGCACAAAAACTTTCACTGTCTGGGGAACACTGAATTAACACTCTCTTCTGAAAAGGGAGCAGTAGGCCAAATAAGCTTGGGAAACTATAGTCCAGATCATCTTTCTGTTCACCACAGGAGGTTAGATAGCATAGAAGGAGCATGAATACCAATCCAAATGTGTTGCTATCATGTGGA
Source organism: Nesogale talazaci (assembly GCA_004026705.1). Taxonomy (NCBI): domain Eukaryota; kingdom Metazoa; phylum Chordata; class Mammalia; order Afrosoricida; family Tenrecidae; genus Nesogale; species Nesogale talazaci. The sequence goes on from PVJH01006118.1 coordinate 20,489, forward strand.
TTCTGACTCATGGTTACTCCCCCTGCTAGGAACCAGAAATTCCCCATAGAGGTTTATTGGTTGAGATCATTAAGGGAAAAAAATCATCAGACCTTTTTTCCATAAAGCCACTAGGTGGGTCCGAAATCTTTGGCTTGTCAAGCATGTCAGTCTTAGGCATGTCAAGCATTACCACCGGATTACCACAGGAGGAAAAAGAAAAAACAACAATAACAATTTCCACAGGCCAAGTATGGCCTAGTAGGGCAGACAAAAACCTGCTAGGAGTGTGAGTTAAAAAGGAAGTTTGAATCCATTCCCAAGTTCTTTCCCAGGGACCCCACCAGGTGCTCCTGGGGATACACAGGGCAGGGCAGGAGAATGAAGAGAGGTTTGGTTGGTGCTATTGGTTTGAGCAGCTAAGGAAAAAAAGACGGGAAGCAAACTTAAGAATCAAAGCTTGGGCTACCAATAAGTCTTATTTCTTGATTTTATAAATTTTAGTGAAAAGTAAACATCAAAAATGTTCTTTGGGGGGTGAGGGCATCACTGCTCTCTAGTGGTGGGAGTAGGAGGTCCAGTCTTTGCTCCTGTGGAGCCGCTGCTGGAATTGAAACTCCATCCCAGTGGACCGCAGCCCCGCACACAACTACTACGCCACCGAGGCTCAGCCCCTCAAAATGTGCTTAAATGACATATTGTATAGTTGTTGTTTTTTCTAATTGGAATTTTCTGGTTATCTTCATGATCATTTGACTTGAATGTTCCCAGGTAAGATGGTGACGACTCTTAGATGAATATTTCCATTTATTTTCAACTCTATCTTTTGCCAGCAGTCTACTGTTTGCACTTGTCAATGAACTGGCCTCAGAAAGATCAGCAGGTGGACTCCAGAGACAGTGGAATGTCAGCAGCTGACAAAACAGCAAGATGGCTGGATGGAGGCAGAGACAGGATTTAATACAATCAACTGCAGCAAACTCAAAAGTTCAATTCAATGCTGAGATCAAACACTCCAGCCCGCACAGGCTGCTTGCTTTTTAAAAATAACAATAGGCGCTATCTTCCTATTTGTGAGAATATTGTCTTTAGGAGAGATTAAGTCATTATTTACTTTACAGGAGATATCCTGGAGCACAATCTTATCTCCTGTTATGACAGAGTTGATCATTACATGGATCATGATGGGCAAAGGAAGCCTTGATGGTCACGACTAATTTTTCCTGGCTGTGAACAGAGAGTCTTTTAAAATAAATATCAGATAGCGAATGCATCTTGGATATAAGAAAATAAATATGAGGATGATTCTACATTGCAACTTAGTTTGCTTTACTGAGCTGTGTTTCTAACTTACTGCAGATGGATATTTAAGTGTGGGTTGATTTCACTCCACCCCTTTGGCATACTGAGAGAATACCCTCTTACCACAGTGACTTCCTTGGTCTGTTGTTGACCATACAGCATTGAACTCACTCTGTCCCCTAGACAGTTCAAGTGGGCCAAAGGTTGAAGGATCCCAAATAATGTGGACCTGGTGTCATTTTTTCTTACTCTCACTCTTTTGAAGCCTAGAAAGGCCAATTTCATTATGGCTGTTGTGAAATGGATTGAATTGGGTGCTTCCCCCCAAATTATATATATATATATATATATATATATATATGTGTGTGTGTGTGTGTGTGTGTATATATATATATGTACACATGCTGCCATATTCATTTCCAGATACTTTCTACTTGAGTCCTTGGTATAAGCTCCTCTTTCCCTCTCCTTTTTTTAATAAATCAATTTATTGGGGGTTAAGCATTGTACTTTTAAAAAAATCATTTCATTAGGGGCTCATACACCTTTTTTTCACAATACATGAGTACATGTATTGTGCCATGCATCTTTGCATACCTGCTGCCATCATCATTCTCCAAACATCTGCTTTTCCACTTGAGCCCTTAACATCAACTTCTCATTTTTCCCCTCCATCCTTGCTCCTCCCTCCCCCACCAACCCTCAATACTTTATAAATTATGATTGTTTTGTCATAAATTACACTGCCCAATGTCTCCCCTCGCCCACTCCTCCAATGTCTGTCCTCCCTATAGGAAGTTATGTGTAGATCCTTGTAGTTGGCTCCCCCTCTCTACCCCACCTTCCCTCCACACATCCTGTAGCTTCACTCTTACTACTGACCCCAAGGGGTTCATCTGTCCTGGGTCCCTGTATTTCCATTTCCCATCTCTACCAGTGTCCCTCCTCCAGTCCCACTGGATTTGTAAGGTAGAATTGGGACCATGAGACTTGTGGGGAGGAAGCCTTCAGGAACTAGAGGGAAGTTTTATGCTTCATCACAACCTCACTGCACCTTGACTGACCTGTCTCCTCCCCGTGACTCCCCTGTAAGAGAGTGTCCAATTGCCCACAACTGGGCCTTGGGTCCCCACCCCACTCTCCACCCCCTCATTCGTAGTGATGTGATTCTTGTTCTTTGATGCTTGATATCTGCTCCCTTCCACCCCTCATGATCATGTTGGCTAGTGTGTTCCTTCCACGTGAGCTTTGCTGCTTCTGAGCTAGATGGCCACTTGTTCACCTTAAGCCTACCAGATCCCAGATACTTTATCGTTTGGTAGCTGGGCGCCATCAGATTCCTCCTCTCTGTCTGTGTCTGCTCCCTTTTGTCTTCACAAGGGAGGCTGGGCATATAATGATATGATTTTTGTTCTTTGATACCTGATATCTGGTTCTTTCCACACCTCATGGTCGCACAGGCTGGTGTGGGTCTTCTGTGGTGGGCTTTGTTGTTCCTGGGACATAGGAACATTTGTTCACACTCAAGTTTTAAGTTCTCAGATGTTGTGTCTTATGATAGCCCGGTAACATCAGCGATCTTCACCACTCTTGCTCATTCGCCCACATGTCCTTAGTGATCACAATCACATCTTTTTAGGTATATCAAAGACTCACCAAGCAAGGGAGAGGCAGAGATGGGGGAAGCAAGTTGCTAAACTTCATGAGTATTGTGCAGGATGAGAAGCTCAGGATAGACAAGGAACAGCGTCATCTGTCCATGCTCTAGGAATATAAGTATGACAGAATAAGAATTTTATGTTCAGTATATTTTCTCTCTTCTAAGTTTTGCTACCAGAGAGAGAAAATAGTGAAATATTACTTTCATTATCATCTGAAAGCATTCCATAAACTGGAGACCTTAGTAAGATGATAACTGCCCACTTTGTAGAGAATGTGGAGTGATGGATTTTGGAAATCAACACAAAGTAATGGAATTAGAAGCCATGAGATTGGAAAAAAATCCATTTCCAGAGTCGCGATGGGCTGGTTACAAATCCAGTGTGTAAGTACCAAACTTTATACATGAGTGGAGACCACGGAGACCCTTGTTGGCATAGGGTGGCAAGTTTCAGGACTTTCTCTAAGTTTGGCTCTCCAGGCCAAACTCACTGCCAACGCTGAGGCAACGCTGACTCATCGAGACCCCTATGGGTTTCCCAGACTGTCAGTATTGTTGGCAATAGAAACCCCAGTGTTCTCCCACTGGTGCCTTTCAACCGCCAACCAAGCTACGGAGCAGACACTTCTTTAGGCATCAATTTGAAATGTTTTACTTATCTTAGTTTACTTTTTTTTGCCAGATGAAGCCTTCTCCACATATCTCAAGACACAGAGAAAGGATGACGAAAATATCAGAGCAAGAGGTATCGTGACCGCTATGACTCTATCTTGACTCACCCTAGTATCCTTGACCTTGATGTTGCCTAGAGCAATGACAGAGCAATAACTTTGGAAGCTGTGCTGGGGAGTCGGTCTTAGGGACAGAAAGGGAACATGACTGTCCCTTCAGTGTGATTCTGGAAGATGACCCTGCCACATCCAAAGATCTTTCTTATCCGTGACATGCCTACCATTTTGCTGGTAGAGATTCATTGCTTGTGCTTTAAAAAAAAATTGTGTGCCTTGTGAAATATAAGTGGTGCTAAGAAATGGCACAAAGTTGCAGACCTCCTGAGAACACTTTGCAGGTGAAGAGGAACTAGCATAGCTAGAGGTCCATGATATCAATGATAAAGTGGTGGGAGGTCACAATTAGGGAAGAAAAATAAGATTTAGACAAAGGGACACCTGATGGAGGGGGCAGTGATGAAGTTACCTTTGGGCTACTTTATAATAGTGTCTGGAACTGCCTGTGAGTGAGTCCATTTTAGCATAGTAACAGAAACTTGGCATGAGATGTCAAATTACTTGATTTATGATAAGTTGCTATTTCATAGAAGTAGCCTTGTCATGCTTTTGAATAAACAGGAATTACCCATATCATTTATGTTGTGATAAATTTCCTATTCAAAGAGAGAAGACAGAAAGGATTTGGAGGTCGAAGTAGCAAGACTCAAAAAGACCATAGAAGAGGAAAAAAAGAAATCAGAAAGGTACATAGTGAGAATCCATAGCTTTTTCTCTTATTGTTAATACAGTAGTTAACTACCTATATTGACTTTTATTTATTATATTATATTATTTATTACAGAATTAAGAAGGAATCAGACAAGATGAATAAAACCTGGGAAAGGAAATTTCTAATTCTCAGGAACAGGTATAGTGCCACACACACACACACAAATTCTGCTTGTAAAATGTGATGTAGTCACCTTTTAAGGAACTTGGGGCATGCTTTTTTCTCTACGCACTGGTCATGGTTCCTTTTTCACAAGTCAAGCAAAGTCATTGGCCCCAGAAAGAAGAGTCATCCATATCATGTGAAAGAAATATCACTCAAGCCTGGTTCATCCCCCATCTTAAGAGCTCACCTGTGAGAGATCAATGGGGCAGTCAGATTCCCTTGATGCCTAGCTTCATCAGACCTGAAGGGCCACCTTCCTCCAGAAGTGTGTGTCTCCACTCTTCATGGGGATATAATAGCCCTCAACTGGTCAATATTTCCTTTATGACACAGCTTTTCAGAAATCAGCTTTACCGACTCTCTTCATCATGCAGAGCTGGGTTCCACATGCACGTCATGTTCCCTGATCTCTCCTGTGTCATCGTTGGCTTTGGGGACCGGCAGCGGGGTCTGCTCATTTGTTTTTAATGAAGAAAGTGAATCTGGGATGCGATGATTTCTCTCCCCTTGTGCTAATGGGTTAACCTTAAAAATCTGTGTCCTCCCAGTGGTGGGAGTGGTGATACAGAGAGCGTGGGGGGAAGGTGGAGTAGAAAAGGAGAACCGATTGCAGGGATCTACATATAACCGCCAATCTGGGGTACAGACAACAGGGAAGTGGGTGAAGGGAGACAGCAGACAGTGTATGATACGACAAAGTATGGATAATTTGTAAATTATTAAGTGTTTCTGGGGAAAGGGGAGTGGGGAGGAAGGGGAAATAAGGGGAGTGATACCAGGGGCCTAAGTGAAAGGAGGATGTTTCAAGAGTGATGATGGCAACAAATGTGCAAATGTGGACTGCATACAATTGATGTCTGTATGGATCGTGATAAGAGTTGAATGAGCCCCCAATAAAATGATTTTAAAGAAAAGAAAGAAAATGTATGTGGCCTAAGCATAGGTGCTAACGGCTGAGCTGATGCCATGCAGAGAGCTTGAGGGACATGGAGACAGACCATGGTAGTCAACCCTGTCTACATCACTTACGAGCTATGTGGCTTTGCAGAAATTCAGGCGCCTTCTGGACCTCAGCCTTTAAATCTGCAAAATGGGAAGAAGAACAAAACCTATCTTGTCCCCTTCGCCATCTTCCCTGGCCTTCTGCTGCTGCAGTCATAAAGGTCAAGCTGCGCAGTTTCAGCAGGTACATGACTAATCCGGACACGGGAGACGCTATGCTAGGACCTATAGAAAGGTTTTCCAGTCTCTTCATGCAAAATGCGAACTAGCATTCCTTTCCAAGAGGAACCCTCGGCAGATAAGCTGGACTGTTCTCTACAAAAGGAAGCACAAAAAGGGGAAGGTCAGAAGAAATTCAAAAGAAAAGAACCCGCTGTGCAGTCACTTTCCGGAGGCCATCACTGGTGCATCTCTTGCTGACATAATGGCCAAGAGGAATCAGAAACCCGAAGTTAGAAAGGCCTGACAAGATCAGGCTCCTAGGGCTGCCGAGGAAGCAAGAAAGGCAAAGAACGCTTCTTAAAAAGACAACAATGGCTGCTACTAAGGCTCCCACAAAGGCGGCACCTCAGCAAAAGATTGTGAAGCCTGTGAAAGTTTCCGCACCCCCGCGTTGGTGGGAAACGCTAAGTTGGCAGATGAGACTTTCAAATAAGGAGGCAACTGAGGCAGGGGGGAGAAGCCGCTCTTGTAAGCAGTGGTGAAGGTGCAATGGCACATGTTACAGCTCAAATATCAAAAGAAAAAAATCTGTGTCCTCTGCTTACTGGTTTCTATAGATGTTCTAGACTTCTGCATATCATTCATGTGTGAGGCATGGCTGGCATGGAAAACATTTTATAAAGCCTCTTGATCATGTGCATTGCTGGACAGTAGGATTTGAAAGTAATATAGATTCACTATCCCTGGTATGTGGTCGCCAGCATGTAACATGAGAAATCTTTTATTTCCTTCACTAATGGCCTTTCAACTTGAGCCAAAATATAGGTAATGGAAATATACATACCACACTCCTATACCAGTCAGTTCCTTTGTCTTTAGGGTAACTGGAGAGCATCCAGTGTCCATGGATAAGGTTGGCCATTGGTGTGTGAGAAAGGCGGGGAGAACAGATTCTATGTTTACTCATCTCATGATGTCATTTGAAGGGCATGCACAGATCTCTTAATCAAAATCAGAGCAGGCTCAAGTATCAGTCTCAGGTCACTGTACCCCCAAACATTTGAAATTCGGAACCACAACCTCTGTAATTTCCTGTACTGTAAATAAGTAGCATGGCTTTCTGGGGATATTTGTGCCATTAAGCTTCTGTTTACCTTCAAGCAGTTTTTGTCCCTTGCGTGTTTGGGGTATGTTATTTTATTGCTTGATGTCTTTTTCAGCTTAAAATGTCTAAGTTTGTATATTGTTTGAGATTGAATTATATGTTCATGTCTTGGTTTGCATTTTTCCCCATCAAATTAATGATTTTGAAGGTTCATTTGGAACTTACTGTTATTCTATAACAGGGTTGCCCTTGCTCGGTATCTATTTATATGCTGTTTACTTTTCCAGTTGATAAAAAAGTTTTTTCAATGAAAAAAAAATCCATCTCCTCGTTGCTGGTTTTCTGCTGCAATCTCCCTGAATTCTCTTCTGCTTCACCTGTGGGAAAGAAGAAAAGGCCTTTGTGAAAATCTCATCGACGTCAGACTTTACTCAGGGAGGTCAGATGATATGTTGGTCTGACTCAATCGGTTACATTTGAAACCCATGAGTGATGTCATGGGATGCTCATGCCTTCCATGTGCATTTTCTAAGCATACACTATGTATGATATATGTCATTTTATACAGCATCACATATGTTACATTGAGATGATCCTGTGTGCTAGAGGTTCAATGGTGAGCTTTAGGTTTGTTGAAGTGTTTCCAGTGGCGGGCCCAAATACATTTTTTAACATTTTTTTAAAATTGTGAATCAGGTGGAGTTCTAAATCCATTTGTGAGTCTCCCCGCACAGACTCAGCCTCTCCTGAATGACTTTCCGACCCTTAGCCAGCCAAGTGAATGGCTCTTCCTTTGGGGGTGGGGGAGGTGCTTTTGACATCGAATTACTGCCCCTCTTCAGGTGGCTTAGACTGTAGGGATTTGCTCTGGAAGTGCCCATGGTGAGATGTGGAATCAAGGGGCCACATGACCTTGAGTCAGATCCTGGCTGCCTTTCTGGAGGGTCCTGAATCAATGCAGTGAGCTTTTCCATCTAGAATAGCATACCACCACCACCACCACCACCACCCCCACTCAGGGTCCCTTTCCTCCTTGCTTCTGCAGTGCCACCTGCAAAGGTGAGGAATCACTCTGCCACCCAGCATGTTCTGACGAGTTTTCCTCATTCTCCCATGTCCTCTGCACGTAGTTGTGTTTCTGTCCATCCATGGATACCACTCTGGCCTTGCGCTGAATGCTGCGTCTCTGTCTTTGACCCCTGTCTGTTCATGTTCAAGATGTGTGCCTTAGTCAGTGGGAGTTGAGATGTGAAGTTTCTTTGCTTCCTTCGAGCAGGAAGCAATTGAAAGAAGCAGAAACCAGACAGAAGGTGAGCCATCCACCTCCTTGAGGCAGAAGGTTCTGCTCTGTCCCCTGTGCCTCACATCTGTGCCACCAAGTGCTCTGTGGTCTGTGAGGTTTGCTCTCATGTTAACGTCCACCCTGACCACCTCACAGAGCTCTTTTGAAGATAGCCCCAGGGACAACGAGAGACCCAGGACAAAAAACAAGTAAGATAGGCTTCAGAATTTCATTCCATTTCCCTGCAAATGGATTTTGAAGTCAGGCAAAAGGTCTTTTCCCTGATTTCTTATTTCTACGGGATGCCCTTGTATCCTTTGGGGTTTATCTTGCTTCTATTTCTATGGGATTCATCCTGTTCTTCAGTGACCCATCACTGGAACACATTTGCAACCCGCAGTTGTGCATGATCCACGGAGCTGACAATCATGTTAAGCAGATGTTATGCTTATATCTAAAGATGGAGGGTAATAGCATACCCAACACACTTGGGGTATGTTTTCCCAGTGGCTAATCAGAACATTATTTGGGTCATAATTATGTCTCCCTCGGTCACATGTAGCACCAGTTGTCAAATTCAGTATGATATAGGCAGCAGCCTACAGAGTCTTTGAACATATAGGAGTGCCTCAGTGGTTTTGATACTTACATAATATGGTGCCATTTTGAGAGGATACGAGTGAAGGGGTGGAGTCTGGCCTGTCAATCAAGGTATAACGAAAAAGGCCTCTGTGTGGGCATGGCCTGCTCCTGAGAATGCTGGGAAATCTTGTATTTTTCCTCCTTGGAGACAGGAGAAACTTCTCTCTCTGCTCACTGCCTGAGAGACACTCTACTGACAAGAAACATGGTGCTACACCCTGGGAGTTGGAGAAGCCACATGGACCTACCTTGATAAAACCAGACCTCTAGAGATGGAGAAGCCAGGTAGAGACTCTTGTCAGTGCTTAGATGCTTACAATTGCACTGGATCCACAAGACTGCGAACCCACTAACTTATGATTGTCCTGTATTCAGCATCTTTACATGCATTTTGTGAGTCTGAAGAGGACTTTACATTTTGGTATTGGACACATGGGCTAATATTGGACTTTTGGACTTGATCTGGACTGAGATGGGATTGGTTCTCAATATTCAATTGCTCTTGAATACAAACCACTTTCTTATATACATATGAGTGTCTATGAAGCTGTTTCTCTAGTCTAACCAGACGAACACAGTGGTGATGTCCTTTTCCAGGGACTGGTCTCTCCTAATAAGTTGTCCAAAGTAATGGGGGGTGAAATCCTGCCATCTTGCTTCTAAGGATCACTCCTCCAAGACAAATCAGATGTGTCCATTCTCAGTCTCCACCATACTTCAAAGGCATCCCTTCTTCTTGGTCCAACTTGATTACACGTCCAGGGGTCAGGTGCACATGAGGTGAATACATATGCCATGCCTTTGGTCAATATCACCTTAGTCGTCAAAGGGCTGGACTGGAATTTTTTTCTCAATTATAATTGCTCTTGTATATAAACCTCTTTCATATACACATATGCGTGTTCATGGATTTGTTTCTCTAGCCTATTGTGGCGGTCATGTGCTCATGTTTATTTAATATTGAGATGTAGGAGTGGAGTCTAGCCTGTCAATCTGGAGATAGCTATTGAGTAGCCTCTGTGTGGGCATGGCTTTCTCCTGAGAATTCTGGGAAATCTCACGATATTTCTCTGGTGGAGATGAGAAGTTATCTCCCTAGTTGTTGGGAGTTAGTCTCAGAGACAACGAACTATGGACAAGGCAAGATGGCAGTATCGGCAGAGCTGGAAGAGCTGGAGGAGAAGCCACACAGCCTTGCCCTGATGGAATCAGACCTCTGAAGCTGGAGAAGCCACATTGAGACCCCTGGCAGCACTGAGTTGCTTCTACCACCACTGGATGCTGTTGATGGACCCTGAGCCCTGGAAGCAAGGAGCCATGAGGGGACCCCTGCCCACACAGGGACTCTGCACCCACTGTCCTGTGACTTCATGAGTTGGAAGGAGACATTATAGACTGATATTGGACATATGAGCTAATATCGGACTTGACTTTGTAATGGACTGGGTTGGGATGCTTTCATAATGTCCTATTCCTCTTATATATAAACCTTTTCCTTATATCCATATGCTTGTCTATGAATTTGTTCCTCTAGTCTACCCTGACTAACACACCTATTCAGACTAACACTCTAGCAAAATTTTATCATGCAATCTCCAGTGTCATTTCTACACAAAGTCTGTGTTTTCCATTAACTATTCCTTCTTCTTTGTTCCTAACGTCTGTATTCCAATTACCAATAATTATCAATGCTCTTGATTGGCATGGTTGATCCATTTCAGACCAAAGAAATGCTGATAGAATTTTTCAATTTTGTTATCATTGACTTGACTGGTTGGTGTGTAAATTTGAATAATGTTATTATCTGTATTTCCTTGAGGCCGATAGATATTACCCTATCACATTCAACATTGTTCTCCAAGATAATTCTTGATCTATTCTTTTTGACGATGAATGGAACTTCATTCCCTGTGACTTTACCCTCAGCATAGTAAACCATGATTGTTGATTCCAAAAAACCAAGACCAATACATGTCTTCTCACTGATGCTGAAGATATCATGCTTTGTGTTCCACTTCATTTTTGATGACTTCCAATTTCCCTAGATTCGTACTGCCTATATTCCATGTTCAGATGATTATTGGATGTGTTCACTTGTTTCTTCTCATTCAGAGGCATGCCTCATCAACAAATGAAGGTCCTGAAAGCTTTTTTCCATTCTCATCCTCTTCCTCAGTTGTATTTTTAGTACTTTCCAACTTGAGGGGTTCATCTTCCAGCACTCTATCTGGCAACATTCTGCTGCTATTCAGATGGTTTTTAGTGCCCAATCCATCCACAGGGGGCAGCCTGTTTCTCCTTCAGAATCTGTTCTTGGCCTGGAAACTCTGCTGAACCCTGTTCAACATGTGTAACCCAGTTGATACTTGAAATACCCAAGACATAGTGTTCAGCATTCAGCAACATGAAAGTTACTACAAACCGACTATATTTAATTTATTTTTGTTTGCTTTGTTTTCTGGGCATCACTGCCCTCTGGTGGTCGTGGGAGCTACCCAGCATTGCTCCTGAGAGCCGCTGCTGGATTTGAACCACCAAGCCCGTGGGCCGCAGTCCCGCACTCAACCACTTCAGCCGCCACCGGGGCTCAGCCCCTGACTACATTTTAATTAGAAAATTTTGAATTTACTAAACTGCCCAAATTATAGAATGACGGACATGGGGTTATTCTATCATCCTGGGAAGTAATATTCTGTAGTTCTTGAAACCATAAATCATCACAAACTTCACAATGGACACTTGTTCTCATATAGTCTTGCATGTCAGTTATCAGAAATTCGTCATTCAGGTTTAAAATCCAGTTGCCAGTAGAGTCTCAGAGTTCAGAGTCTCCAAAAGAGAACCCATCCCTTGTTTTGCCAGCTTCTAGGCTGCCGGTACCATGACATCCTGTGTCTCCAGTGTCACACTGCTCTCCCCATCATTGACTCTCAGCCTCCCGCCTCCCTTGCAGAAGGACCTTTGTGGATACATAAGGTCCCACAGGATAATCCTTGATAATCCCTGCTTCTCATCACCCTAACTTAATGACTCTCACAAGTTTCCTTTTCAGCTAAGATAACTATTCCCAGGTCTCAGGAATGTAAGCAGAGGCATCTTCAGGGTACCTGCTACCTCCTGTTCCCATTTTCTCACAGCCCTTGAGCTTCTGAGGACATCTCCCCTTTTAATCATCATATTTTCAGACCCTCTCTCTTTGAGTCTTTAATGATTTGGGCAAAAGTTGGTCCATGTCATTTGTCTTTAGAGGTCATGTTTGATTTTGCATGCGTTTAGCTTCATTCTTCTTCATTTGGGTTTACCCTTATGTCTTTGTGCTAGCTTCTATAGACACTATACTATATATACTATAACATAGTATATATACTCTACATATATATAGACTTTAGTACAGTATTAACTCATAACATTTCAGCTAACTGCTTTAATATATGTTTAAGACAGTCATTTTCCTGTAAACATCTCCATAGCTGAAGCTCACACCTTACTGTGTAGAACATTTATTGCTTTGTTCTTAATTCCATCACATTTTCATCATGGCTTTCTTGCTTGAACCCTATGTGATGTCTTTGATTCTAAAATTTCCAAAGTTATGGGTTATCTTCAGTCCATTGACTGGAATGCTCTTATTTATTTTGTATGTATCAGCCAGGATTCCATCATGAAGTTCCTTGCCTGGATGCTGTGGTTTATAATCCATTCAGAAAGGGCAGCCTATGTGCTGTCTTGTTTCTCTGAATCCATTTTCAGAGTAATGACTGGATGCCTTCAGTTTAATGACAACCTGTCTCGTACTATTACAAACTTAAGACTTCTTTTCTTGTCTTTGTATTACATTTGGGTACTTAATGTCTCTAGACAGAAGTCAGTGGAAATCCTGTCGAGTTGAAATCTTTTCAAGCTAAATGACATAAACCCCTTCACCTTCCCGGTACAATAACTGCTTCCCAGTACGGTAACCGTTCCAAGTATATACGGCATATTTCCTCTCTTAGATCTGAAAAGAGTCATGTCCGAAAGAGACTTGGTGCATTTTAGGGAAGAACCTTTCTAAACTACAGTCTCATATCTATGCCTACTTATTCTGATCGGGCTGCCATGAATGCTAGGGCTTTTCAGAGCTGGGAAATGGGTCTGTTTAAAAGAAAAGCAAAGTCAAAAGTCTATGCTAGTCTTTTGAACAATTTGCTGGTGTAATCACTTCTCTTACACTCAAAAGGCTCGTTCCTAATTTAATTCACATAATATGTATTTGCTCTCTACTGTGATTTCCATACATGCTTATGTACTGCCTCTCTCCCCCATTTCCCTCATTTCCAGCTTTCATGCCCTTAAGGATGAGATGTTTACCAGGCACGCCCTGTTTCGTCAGTTTGCAGTGCTGACTGATACATCCTTCAATTATACCGTAAGTGTATGCAAGGCTATTTTTTCTCTTTGAACAGCCCCTTCCATGTCTTTGGTGTGTTGCTCAACATGTAACAAGCCTCTGTCATTGGAGACTCCAAGTATGGATAGCTTGTAACAGTCATTCTGCATGATGCCCAGAGCCTTGGGCAGAGTGTCTGGACCTGAAGGATCCAGTGGAGAGAGGGTAAAGGCATGGAGGCAAATGTGTATGATATTTGCTTGAGCTGTCGTACAGGCAAGTTGAAATTTAGAGAGGTGTCCAGTCACTCAGGCTGGAGAGCAGCTGCAGTGCTGCCCTCTTTTGAACAGGAATCTAATATTGGACAATCGGAAAGCAAAAGCTCTGAGTACCCAGTCAACTAGAGGGGGACAGGAAGTCTCTTCTTGGATCCGGCCATTCAAACACATGGACACTAGAGATCTCTCGTAGATAAAACCTAAGTCCCTTATAAATGATTCCTTTAAAAACCTGTTTGACTTACTGTTTTCATTTTGAGGTTCTTCTTGAAAAGTTCAATGATGACTACAGTAGACAGACATCCAACAAAGCTCAAATAATAAGTACCCCAGCAGGGTGCAAACTCTGTGCTCTGGAAACAAGTCAAGTTTTAGAAAGAATATCTAAATATGTAATATGGTTTCTCATTTACAACCTAAAATCATTTCCCGTCAATGTGTCCTTTGAATTCAATTGTCTCACCGTGCAGCAGCACAGGAGCTCAGCCCACTGAAGAACACTGAGGAAAAGACGCTCTTTTTCATTTTTAACATTGATTATTTTGAGATTTTGGCAAAGGACTCCCCTGAATTGGAGTTATGAGTGCCATGGTGGGTGGCCAAATCAGTAGTTGGAAATGGGGTGGGGGAATATCTATCTTATTACTTATCAAAAATAAGTTTTAAAAACTCATTCTTCTGTGTTTTTATAAGTGGTAAGATGATCAAAGTAAAAAAACCATTCTAATTATCTAGAAAAAATACAGTTTTCATCTATGAGAGAGGCCAGGGTAAAGCTGCCTTTAGATCATATTGGCAAATATTCCGGAAAAATAAATGGGTAGAATACTACTTACTTTTCTTCTGTTTGCTTTCCCTCTATATTTTTTACCTTAAGGTCAGGTAAAATGCATTATTACTTTTATAATTTTTAGTATGGAATGACTCATTCAAATTAAAATAATTAGTCAAACATCACCCTCTCAGATCTCCTTTGAATAATTTCACAATGTCTTTCATCTTTTCTTACCGAAAGTGACTCATACAAAATTGATGCCACTCATGTCTAGAAAATGTGAACAAGATGAACACAAAAAAATGAATATTACTTTTTTGTGTGTGTGGACATCACTGCCTCTGGTGGTCGTGGGCACTACCCAGCCGCCGCTGGATTTGAACCACCAAGCCTGTGGGCTGCAGTTCTGCACTCAACCACTTATGCCACCGGGGCTCAGCCTGAATATTACTTTCTTAATGCTTGAATTAAATGAATAAAATATTTTGTGGGATTTTGTTGTTTGGTTTTAAATCACAAGCAACAAACACTTAAGAACACGTCTAAAAAAAGCCGCCAAGAAAAAATGAAAAGTCAGCCTGGGCCCCTATTTCGTGAGTGTTACAGGGTTCCCAAGATGATCCGAATACATTGTGCTGATACTTGCATGCTTATTTTAAGAGAGTTGGCTTTTAAAAGCAATGCCAGTAAAATGTAGTGGAAAAAAAAACACTAAAAAAATAGAAGTTCTAATAGCCCAGGTTATCAAAATCTCATGAGTAGGGGAAAAATTCTCAAGATTGCTGTGGTCCAGGGTTCTGTGTTGAAAGAACACAGGGAAGTACAAAGACTTCCATCCATTAGAGCCGCATGCACCACCAACAGAGTTGATGAAACTCTGGGACCAGACAAACAACGATGTATGTTAAAATGTAGAGTCCAGTTCCTCCAGTGGATTCTACATATAAATTCGCGTATGGTCCCACACCAACAACAAGCAAATAAGATGCAACATTTCATCTTTTAACTCAGCTCAGAAGAAAAGATAAATCAATCCCAAATATTCCAAAAGGAAGGGGGAGTCCATGTGCACGATTTCACATTGTGGTAGTTACATCATCTGGTATCAGTTTGGGATTTGATAGGACTAAGAGTGTAGGGGTGGAGTCTAGTCTGTCAATCGGGTCATAGCCAATGATACCTCTGGGTGGGCATGGCTTTCTCCTGAGGATTTGGGAATTCCTAGATTTCCTCCTTGGAGGTAGGAGATACTTTCTCTCTCTGCTGACTCTCTGAGAGATGCTCTACTGACAAGACACATGGCACTACACTGATAGACTCCATGCCCTGGGAACTGGAGAAGCCACATGGAGACCCTGGCCTGTGCTGACATGCTTATAATGCCACTGGATCCAGAAGACTCCCCACTCACTGACCTGTGATCTTCCTGTATTTGGCATGATTGCATGTGTTTCATGAGTCTGAAGAGGACTTTGTAGGTTGGTATCAGACATATGGGCTTATATTGGACTTAGGGACTTTATCTGGATGGGGTTGGCATGTTTTCTCAATATTCAACTGCCCTCCGGCTGAGCCCCAGTTGCATAGTGGTTGTGCACGGGACTGCGGCCCACTGAGACAGAGGTTCAATTCCAGCAGTGGGGCTGGGCCTCCTACTCCCACCATTGGAGGGCAGTGATGCCCAAAACAAACAAAAAAAATATTCAACTGCTCTTGTATTTAGACCTCTTTCTTATACATCTATTAGAGTGTCCATGAATTTGTTTCTATATAGTCTACCCAGACTAGCACACATGTCAAACATATGGTCTGTATAAGCTGGGTAAGAAGAAAAGGAACAATGTAGTCCAAGAAAAAAAAAGAGAGAGGATGGAAGAAGCCAAGGAAAAAGTAAGAAAGAGGATATGTAAAAGACAGAGGAAGAAGCCAGTCTGACAAAACAGTCTGAAAAAATGCTGTTTGCTTTGCTTTGGAATTTGAATACATAAAAGTTTACCAGTAACTGAAATATAGATGCAAACTCACTGTCATTGAGCTGATTCCAACACAGCAACCCGAGAAGTCAGAGGACAGCTGCTGCCATGGGTTTCTAAGATTGTAACCCTTTATGGACTGAAAAGCCTCATCTTTCTCCAGCAGCTGCCAACTGCAATTGAACAGCCCAGCGCTCAACTTACCATGCTCCCTAACTCGATGTGTTAACAGCTAATTAGTCCACACAGCAAGTTCGATGCACTTCCATGGAAAAGTTAGTATACTGGAAGTCCTTCAAATCATGAGGGCTGCTGGGTCCTCGTTCAAGGAAACAGATAGCTGAGTCTTCCCTGAGACAATGCAGGCAGAGTCTGTCCAAAGGCAGCAAATAGCAGGGCAGTCGCCATCAGTCAACAGCCAGGGAACTTAGTGAAGCAGGCCTGAATGGGATATGAAATTTCAAGCAAGGCAAACCCACCAACCTCAAGCTCAGGAGATGTACACACCAGCAGTGTGGCGAAGCCGGTCTCAAAGGAACATCAAGCTCTTTGGACAAGATCCACGGGCTGGCTGTCCCACAGATAGTGTAGCTCACGAGTTAAGGCAGAGAATTAGCTAAAGAAGTCACATACTGGTTCGATCACCAGAGAACAAGAGAGCAAGGGACAGACTTTACCAAGCCATTTATCTCTTTGCCCTCCAATCAAACTGCCACCTGATTGATCCCACATGTTTCTATTGGGCAGGTTGGCACACTAAACCTACCTATCACACTGGCTAGGGGATATTATTTCAAATTTTTCTTGAAACCATTGATATAATGTGGGAGAAAAAGAGTAACCACAACTTGGAGCTGTGGTCAGGATTCTGCCTCTCACATCCCTTCTGCAAGGGGCAAGGGGAGTTCATACACCTAGACCCATGTTCATACATTTTCATAGGATTCTGGGGACTGCTTGAGTACATGAGTATCCTGGTTACTTCTTACACAGCTGTTTCCTTGGTGTTACAATCTCTAGGCGGTTGAGTGGACTTGGCAATAAATTCTGTCCTGGTGACTTCAACACAGTCAGTGGGAAAGATGAACCAAGATCAATTTTGTGTAATTTGACCCTGAGCTTTCCAGTCAGGAAACAGCCAATTCACATCTCTTTAAAATATTCTACCTGGCAACACCTGTCAAGCTTCAATAATATTGTTGATAGGTGCTAAAGAGTCAGTGTCAACTAATAATGACCCCATGTGCCACCCTCCCCTCAAACAATGGAAACACTTCCTGGTCCTGAATGAACCTCACAATTGTTTTTAAGTTTAAGGCCTTTATTGGAGCCACTAAGTCAATTCATCTTATTAGGGGTCTTCCTCTTTTTCACTGCCTTTCTTTTGTACCAAGCATATCTTTTTCTAGGGATTGGTCTCTCCTGATAACATGTCCAAACACAAGACAAAGTCTTGGCACCCTTGCCCCTAGGAGCTTTCTACCCGTGCTTCGTCCAAGACACAGTTGTAGGTTCTTTTGGCAGTTCTGCGTTGTGTTCATGCAGGTAGACTAGCTAGAGAAAAGAAACCAGGGAGACTCATGTGTGTATTAGAAAGAGGTTTATACACAAGAACAATTGAATATTGAGAAAACATCCCAGTCCAGTCCAGATCAAGACCATAAATCTGATATTAGCCCACATGTCTGCTACCAATCTATAAATTCCCCTTCAGACTCACGACACACATACATTGATACCAAATGCAGGAAGATCACAGGCCAGTGGGTTGGATATCTTGTGGATTTAGTGGGGTTGTAAGCATCTCAATGCTGAAAGGGGTCTCCACATGGTTTCTCCAGTTCCCAGGGCTCTGATTGCATCAGGGTAGGCCCATGTGGTTTCTCTTCTGGTTTGTCTCACAGGAAGTGAGGAGAGAGAGAGTATATCTCCTGCCTCCAAGGAGGATTTATAGGAGTTCCCAGAATCCTCAGGAGAAGGCTTGGCCTCATACATAGGTCTCATTGGCTATCACCTGATTGACAGGCTAGACTACACTCCTACACTGTTAATACTCAAATTTATACCAGATTATGTAACTACCACAAGGGTACATTCGAAATTCTCCCCAGTACCATAATTCAATGCATCCTTTTCCCCCCCACTCTTCCTTATTCAATGTCCAACCTTCACATTGACATAAGGGGGCTGAAAACACCAAGGCTTAAATCAGGCACATCCTACTACTTAAAATGACACTCTTGCTCTTCAACACTTCAAAGAGTTCTTGTGTAGCAGATTGCCCCATGGTAATGTGTCCTTTGATTTCTTGATTGATTGATTCATCCGTGAGCATCAATTGCAGATTGAAGCAAAACAACTTTACAACTTTAATCTTCTCTCTATCCATCATGAGGTTACATAGTGATCCAGTTGTGAGTATTTTTGTTTTCTTTACATTTACATTGAGTTGTAATACATATTGAAGACTCTTGACCTTCAAAGAGCTTTGAGTTCTCTTCACTTTCAGCAAGCAAAGTTGTGTTGTCTGCCTATCAAATGCTGTTGACAAGCATTGATAAGCCTTCTGCCGATCTGGATGCCATGTTCTTCACCATAAAATCAAGTTTCTCAGATTATTTTTTCAGCATGCAGCTTAAAATAAGTATTGTGAAAGATACAATCTTGAACATACCTTTCCTGACTTTAAGCCATGTAGTAGTCCCTCGTTCTATTTGCACGGTTGCTTCTTGATTTATGGATGGATTCTACATGAACACAATGAACTATTTTAGAATTCCCATTCTTGTCAATGTGATGATCCACAGAGTCCAATGCCTTTGTGTAATAAGTCAACATTCTTCTGGTATTCCCTGCATTGAGTCAAAATCCATCTGATGTCAACAATGATTTCTCTTGGTCCGCATCCTCATCTAAATCTGTCTTACATGTCTGGCAACTCCCTGTCAATGTACTACTACAATCCTTGTTGAAAGATTTTCAGGATTATTTTGCATGCATGTGACAATGGCATTGTTCAATAATGCTTGGATTCTATGGGGTCACCTTTCCTTGGCTTGGGTAAAAATATTAATCTCTTCCTTTTTGCTTCAGTAACATAGCAACGTATTATATTTTTATTTTTACAAATCTTTTTTTTTTTTTTTGGCATCACTGCTCTTTGGTGGTGGGAGTAGGAGGCCCAGCCCCACTGCTGGAATTGAACCTCCATCCCAGTGGCCACAGTTCCGCGCACAACCACTATGCCACCGGAGCTCAGCCCCATAGCAATGTATTTTATCTGGGAAAAATAAGCACATAGAAAAAAATTTTAGGAAATAAAAAAGATTAAAGAACAACAAAAAAAAGCACAAAGACCTCTCTTGCCAACCCAAGTGTTAAATTGTTTTATATGCTCCCATATACAAGAAAAATAAAACATACAAGATATAACTATACAAGAAATATACAAGAAAAATAAATAAAACATACAAGATATAACTCTAGTTAAGAATTTATACCTAGTGGTCCTACAGCTGAAACCACTTAACCAAAGATCAGTAAATGGGCTCAAACATAAGAGTGATGGTGACATTGGTGCAGGCGGGGGTTTTGCTGTTGTCCACCAGGTCATCATGACTCAGAACCAACTTGATGACATCTAACAGCAGTAACATGTCTAAAGGAAACGGAACAACATTTCCATAAGGGTATCATCAACCACAACATATGCACAAGCTATAAGATGCTTAAGATAGTTTCTGTGGAGGGTCAGAAAATAGTGGAGTACAGGGATAGGGCCCTATGTGATTCCAGGGACACCAAGAAAGGTGAACTCCTGGAAGAGATGCTTTGGGGCAAGTATTCATATTCCTGGAGTACTGTGTAGCATTTGGGAACAGTCTATTTTAAGTACATGTAAGCAGATGGATGGATGGATTGGTTCCTGGGAATCAGAATTGCCCTGACGTTGGCTTCCCAGAGCCAGGAGGTGCTAGAGAAGAGCCTGACTAATTGTTGCTGTTGTTCCAACTCCTGTAAATTCCACGAGACCATCATTATGATCACTGGCATGTTTGAGAGCCTTGTTACAACTGTTGTGTAATGCAGTATCTGCATCAATTATGGTCCGGAGGGTTTTCACTGAGTTAATTTCATTAAGGAGATCACCAGTCCTTTCTTCCTAGTCTGTCTTTGTTTCGAAGCTCCACTGAAACTTGCCCACCAGGAAAATGCTGCTAGCATTTTTGCACACTGCTGGCACAACTTCAACATCACAGCAACATGCAAACAACCACAATAGGACAAACTAACAGTGGTCTGAGAAATTATGAGTAATAATTCCCAAAGTGAGGTGGAGGTAATTCAAGGTATCTAGAGGGGGGTGGGGGAATCAAGAAAACTTATTCATTTGTTTGTTTCTTTCTTGACATTTCCCTCAAAGTAGCCAAATCTACTGCACCAATTTAAAGAGAACTAATCAGATGTCATGAAATAAGTTAGGAGCATAGTTTTCATATGTTGGTAAATTGTAGGATGAAAAATAGTTTATGTCCATTTAATCTGACCACTATTTCTGTCTGAATAACATAGTATACCCTTGTGGCAGTCATCTAATCTGGTGTCAACTTGAGGATTAAGAGTGTAGGAGTGGAAGGGCTGA
This sequence comes from Nesogale talazaci, assembly GCA_004026705.1. NCBI lineage: Eukaryota > Metazoa > Chordata > Mammalia > Afrosoricida > Tenrecidae > Nesogale > Nesogale talazaci. The sequence goes on from PVJH01006118.1 coordinate 41,325, forward strand.
GCCCTGGTGGCGTAAGTGTTTGAGTGCGGAACTGCAGCCCGCAGGCTTGGTGGTTCAAATCCAGTGGCGGTTGGGTAGCGCCCACGACCACCAGAGGCAGTGATGCCCACAAAAAAAAAAAAAAAGAGTGTAGGAGTGGAGTCTACCCTGTCAATCTGGAGAAAGTCACTGAGACCTCTGTGTGGGCATGGCTTTCCCCTGAGAATTCTGGGAAATCTGACTGTAATTCCTCCTTGGAGGTGAGAGACTCACTGCTTAGTCCCTCGGAGATGCTATACTGGCAAGACACAAGGCTGACTCCCTGTGAGACATCGGGAGGAGAAGCCACATGGATTTACCCTGATGGAACCAAACCTCTGAAACTGGAAAAGCCACATAGAGACTCCTGCCATTGTTGAGATGCTTGAGAAGCCACAGAGAGGCCCCTGCCAGTGCTGAGATACTTATAATGCCACTGGATACTAAGACTTTCTTACCCACTGGCCTGTGATTGTCTTGCATTTGATGTCATTGTATGTGCCCCATGAATCTGAAGAAGACTTTATAGACTGGTATCATACATATGGGCTAATATCAGACTTGTGGGCTTGGACTGGACTGGGTTGGGATGCTTTCTCAATGTTCCATTTCTCTTGTATATAAACCTCTCTTATATCTATCTACATATATATATTTGTGTGTGTGTTTATGAATTTGTTTCTCTAGCTTACCTGGACTAACAAAACCCTTTTTATGTATTTCAGAAAGCAAAGCCCTTATATGTACAGTCTGGCTCATATATATCAATGTCAACATCTTCCAGAAGCGTTCTTAATGCATCTTCAGTAGGTAGAATTTATCTTCCTATTAAACATTTAATCGATTGATATGACTCAACTTCGGTAAGGAAACCTTTCTGGTTTTGCTGCAGTTTGAAAACCGGGGCATGTATGCCAGCAGTGACCAGATAGCCTTTCAAGGATCTTCGTCAAAAGGTAAGACTCTCTCTTATGGGAAAAAGGTCCACACACAACTGGGTCCCATGTCAAGCCTAAATCTGCCACTTTGTTGCCTTGGTGTACTTGGTATTCTGAGTGAACCCAAGACTCTTATTTTCCATTTGTAAGCTCAAACCTAGATATGCCAAAGAAAAGAATGTTGGTATGCATTTTTGACTATTAACCGCCACTAATTGAAGATGAATTCCATCCTGGTTCCAAACTAGAAAGTGTCCCAGTTGGAACCCTTTTGTTGTTGATGTTGTTGTTTTTAAACTGCCAAGGAACCTGAAGCTCCTTTTACATTCCTAATGCTTTCAATTTAGTCCTTGGGGGTGGGGGGGGATTGGAGGGGGGAATTAGTCCAGGAGACTAGAGAAACAAATTCATAAACATGCATATGTACATAAGAGAGAGTTTTATGTACAAGAGCAATTGAACATTGAGAAAAACATCCCAGCCTGGTCCAATTTAAGGTCATAGGTCTGATATTAGTCCATATGTCCAATACCAATTGATAAAATCCTCTTCAGACTCATGAAACACATGCGATGATGCTGACTGCTGGATGATCACAGGCCAGTGGGTAGAACGTCTTTGGATCCAAAGGCGTTGTAAACATCTGAGCACTGGCAGGGGTCACTGCATGACTTCTTAGTACCCAAAGCTATATCACGGTGGGTCCATGTGGCTTCTCCTCAGGGATGTCTTGCAGAAAGTGAGCCTTGTCAGTTGAGTCTCTCCAAGGGAATGAACAGAGAGAGACATAGTGACTTCATCCATTTCCCAGAATTCTCAGGAGGAAGCCATGCCCACACAGAGGTCTCATTGGCTATATCCAGATTGACAGACTAGACGCCACCCCTACACTCTTAATCCTGAAAATGATACCAGATTAGGTGACTGCCACAGGAGGTATAGCTCTTTCCAACATATTTCACTTCTCATCCATCTTTCATTAATTAATTTGTTTGTTTTCAAAGCTTTTGCTTCAAACTGAATTCTTTTGAAAACAGAAGTGGCTTGAGTTCATATGTTTCTGAAACTCTTTAAGGAGCGAGGATAGTTTCTCTTCTCTGAATCTCAAAACAACAAAGAGACTACTCACTCCTGTTAGTTTCCCTTAACTCAGCTAACGAGGTTGAAGGACTGACTGAATGATTAGATGAGATGAACAGAATTCATAATAACAGCTTATTGCTGAGAGTCCTAATCAGCTTGATGACAACCAGGTCGGATTGTAGCTTAATGGAAGCAGTTGGGTGAATGACATGAAATATTATTCATTTGAATTAGTATGATGATCTAAAAAGCACACCAGAAAAACCCTCACTGCTGCTGAGTCAATTCTGATTCATTGCAGCCCAGTGGAATAGGGTAGCACTGCTGCTGGGGGTTTCCAAGGACGTCGTACATCTATTCGGAAGTAGAACACCTCACCTTTCTCCCTCGGGGCAGCGGGTGGTTTTAAACCGGAAGTTTGCAGCCCAATGCATAAGCACAACACCACAGGGGCTATCTGTCATTATGATATGTACCCACTCCAGTCAGCTGCTGTATAGTCAGTTCCAATCCTTGGCGATTCCCATGTGTTACCACACAGAACAGCCCTCCGTAAGGTATGGCGACCCAGAGTGTCACTTTCTGAAGCACCTTGCCCAGTCTTCCCTTGCTGGCATCTCTGGGTAGAATTCAACCACATCCCTTCAGCTAGCAGTTGAGCGTCTCACTATTTCTACCACCCAGGCTCTCATCACTTTTGCTTCTTATGTCTGAGAACATTTAAAAGCAGAGTGTTTCATAATACATCTCGGCGCTCATACAACTCTTAACAAGATCCGTGATTTTTTTAAAAAGAGGTGTTAGATGGTGGATATGTACCTGATGTATAAGCAGATCATGATTACTTTCTATAAGAAGGGTTGAGGGGGTTATAATAGCCTACCTGATTCACAAAACTAAACTCAAACTCCTCACATCAATTCTGATTCTTGATGGCCGTAAAGGACCTAACAAAACTGCACCTTCAGGTTCCAGAGACTTTAAATCATAAAGGAGTTGAAAGCCTCGTGTTTCTCCTGCAGAGTCTGGCGGGATTGGGAGGTCTGGCTTTCAGTTAACAGTTTAATGTGTAACCCACTACATCACCAGAGCTCCTTACCGATTTGATAGCCCAAACCCAAGCTCACAGCCATCCAGTCTTGTTTACTGGGGACACATTGTCAAGTCAACGGCCGCTGTTGGGGTTTTCAGACTGCCACTGTTTATGGAAGTAGGAAGTACCACCTTTCTCTAGCAGAGGGGTTGGTGGTTTCCAACCGCTGACCTTTCAGATAACAGGCCTGGGCTCCAACCTCTCTGATTGAAAAGCCTACATAATGGGCCGAGCCCTGGTGGCGTAGTGGTCATGTGCAGAACTGCGGCCCACAGGGTTGGCGGTTCGAATCCAGCAGCAGCTCTCCAGGAGCAAGGTTGGGCCTCCGACTCCCAGGTGTAGTGATGCCCACACACACACAAAAAGAAAACCCTACATGAAACACTTTGAAGTCATCATGGTATTGTGCTCCAATTTTTAAAATCTTTAAGTAGGCCTAATGCTGATATTTAAGCATTCTACTGAGTATTTTTGCTCCCTGGTGTTGCATCCAAGATGAAGGCTCATAGGTTGCATTTTTGTATAAAATACTTTTTTTTAAATGGACATATAACTAACATATAGTGCACTCTTACTACTTGCTAGTACTGTTCTGTGTGTGTCATAAATTTTATGCTAATCCTCACCAAAAAAAACCCAAGTTAGGCACTCTTTCTTTCCCCCAGTCTAGAGATGAGAGGACTTTGATAACAGAGGGGTTGGTCAGCCAATGGGGAAATCCCACTGATAGGTGGGACAACTAAAGGCAAGCCTAGGCCCCATAGCCCCAGGGCCCATGCTAGAATTTTGACTTCCCCCATGACTCCTACGTGGTGAAGAATTGGCCTCTTTTCACCAACATCAAATAAGAAAGCATGTGATGTCAGAGGAAGAGAGCCAGGCCTTTGGAGCTTGACAGAGTATCCATCCCCAATCAACTCAGTTTAAGCCACTAAATTCCAGCTGCGTTGACTGGGTGACTTCCAGTAGCATTATTCAATGGAAGTTGGGGTAGAACAACAAAAGGCATCCAACCATGAGACAGAAGCATTGCACGGCGAGCCCTTTCTTGGGATAGGCACAAAAATAGTCCCATGCAGCAGTTGGGGAGGCGGGGAAGGAGTTGTCCTCCAAAGGAGGAAGTCATCCATGGACAAGAGAACCAAACCCATTGCCAAAGAGTTGCTTTAGATTCACAGTGACCCAGTTGGAACTTGTGTCAACGTGCCCACGGCATTTGTAAGGCCTTAGATGTTATAGAATCAGATTGCCACATCTTTCTTCTGAGTGGCTCAGTGGGTTAGAATCACGGACCCTTCTTTTAGCAGACAACCACTTAACTACTGCATTACCAGGGCTCCCAGAAGGGGACCAGAGTATGAAAACCAGGAAGGGAGGACGCGTCAAAGGACAGAGGCATAGGGCTTGATGTTGTCTCGAGGCTAGAAAATAGCAGATGCTGACTCTGAGTATAGAGAGCAGGCAGGGCCTCCACAGCTAAACATCTGCTTCTCTTGGATATTCTTCCAAGGGGATGTTCACAAATTGGAATCGAGCTGAGCCCCGGTGGTGTAGTGGTTGTGCGCGGGACTGTGGCCCACTGGGATGGAGGTTCAATTCCAGCTCCACAGGGGCAAAGACTGGGCCTTCTACTCCCACCACCATGGCAGTGATGCCCTAAAAAAAACAAAAAAAAATTTGGAATCGCAGAGTCAGAGTCAATGAGCTTTAGGGACTGAGAAACCTCAACTTGTTGCTAAGAAGTAAACCATTTTAGTCTAAGACACAGAGACCTGGGGACAACATGGCTATCAGGTTGTAATCCGGGGTGGGGGGGGGGGAATGAAGCAACCCATGTGAAGTGCCTTGCTCATCCCATTCTTACTTCTCCAGTTTCCCAAACTACAGTCTGATGAACCTCCCTAGGAGAACAACCTGATAGTGATTGGGAAGCACTCATCTCTTCTTCAATTTTTTTTCTTTTTATTTTTTTAAATACTTTTGTTGGGAGTTCTTACATCTCTTATCACAATCCATACATTCCTCCAATGTGTCAGGCACATTTGCACATATGCCGCCATATCATTTTCAAAGCAATCTCTTCCCACTTGAGCCCCTGATATCAGCTCCCCATTTCTTCCTCCTCCTTCCCCAACCCACCCTCCCTCACAAACCCTTGATAACTTATAGAGTATCATGTTCATATTCTTACATCATCCTCTGTCGCCCCTCACCCACTTTTCCATTATTCACCTCCCTGGGAGGGGGTTCTAGTTTGATACTTGTGATTGACCCTCCCTTTCTCCCCCCACCCTTCTCTATTCCTCCTGATATCTGCACTTCCCTTGCTTGCCCTGAGGGGTTTCCCTATCCTGGATTCCCTTTGCAGGCTCTTATCTGTAGCAGTCTGCATGCTCTGATCTAATCCAATTTGTGAGGTAAAATTGAGATCATGAGAGTGGGGGGAAGGAAGCACCAAAGTGAACTAAAATCTATGGAAGGGAGACCTCAGGAGGTCTAGTGGGTCTCAATCAAGGGCAATGTAGCAGCGAGGGTTTACTAAACCCGAATGAAGGCTGAACATAATGGTAGGACAAGAGGAAAGTAAAAAGGAAATAGAGGAAATAACCAGGAGGCAAAGGACACATATAGAGGCCTAAATGCAGGCATGCATGCACATATGTAAATATATATAAATAATAAGAGGGGAAAATAACTATGTACCCATATCTATCTGTTAAGAATTAAGGTTGCAGATGGACATTAGGCTTCCACTCAAGTACTCCCTTAACACAAGAACACTTTGTGCTAACAATCCAGCATTCTGTAATGCCCACCTTCCCCACACAATCGCTAAAGACAAAATGGGTGCATAAGCAAAAGTGGTGAAGAAAACTGATGGTGCCCAGGTATCATAAGATATAGCATCTGAGAGTCTTAGAGGCTTGAAGATAAATAAGCGACCATGTAGCTCAGAAACAGCACAGTCCTCATGAGAGAAGCACATCAGCCTGTGTGCTCATGAGGTATCAGTGGGATCGGACATCAGGCATCTAAGGACTGGAATAAAACCATACCCAAGGTGATTGGGGAGGGGGCAGGGAGTGGAGACCCAATGTCCATCTGTGGACATCCCCTCACAGAGAGATCATAGGAAAGAGATGAGTTGGCCAGGGTGCAATACAGCACCGACGAAACACACAACTTTCCTCCAGCTCTCCTTCCATTTTCACTCCTTCATTTTCACAAGACATGGCATTGAAGAAAATCCAAGGTGGCTCTCCAAAGACATGAGCTAATTTTTAAACTGTGAGAGACAACATAATCTATAACTTGAAATAATGTTATGCTGGGTGATCTAACATGCTCTCCTCAGTCAGTTAAGAATCGGGTTAGGCTAGGTTGGAATGTTAAACCAAAAAGACAAGACAAACATTCTAACAAGCACTGCGGAGAGTGGTCCAGACAACATGGAACATTTCAGAGACAGACAAATCCTTGGGAAAAGGATAGAATCCAAAAATGAGCACATTGCTATCTTCAACATCTCAAAGTCGTGTTTTACACAGTAGTGATTAACCCATGGGAGTCCTGGTCACATTATTAATTTGTTTGCTGCTTAGCTGTGATAAAATTTGGGATCTGAGCTGTCCATTGTGTACTGGGCTTGGGCGCCGATTCTATGTACTCAAGAAGACCTTTCTCACAGTCCAGTAATTAGATGCTGTTGACATTGCAATCTTTGGCAAGGTCCTTAACGAGCCCAAAAGACACGGATCTCATAGATAAAACCTCAAAGTCACAGTGACTCTTTAAGTGACTTGACAGAAAGAGAAAGCTCAAACATAAATATCTGAAACACTGGAGAAGCCCACATTTAAACACAGATTACATTGTGTTGTTAATTTCCTTAGACTTTTGGCGGGGAGTGGGGGGGGGGACCTGGAAAAGGTGATTTTTAAAGCCTTTCAAGACTAGCAGAATCAGAGTCCTGTGGTAGCTGTGTTTCCAAACCATTTCTTTTGACACTTTGAAACATCGAACCTGAAAAATATTTTCTGTCACTGACCCTATTTCAGCGATGTATACAGACTAAATATCACTTAAAGGTGGAGTTCAGGTACCCCTGATTCTTTTATTGCAAAATAAATGTTTGAAGTCACGCCATGCATTTAAGCTTAGATAAATGACTTACAAACTAGTAAGAAGAAACTTTAGATAATTGCTGATATTGTTTTATAGCATTATTTTGTTTTGCTTTGTTTACAGGTTGTTTTAGACATTTTATAGGCATTTTTCTAAACTGTCGATTGTAATTTAATAATGGGTTATATTTCCCCAACTTATAGACTATTGATGGTGATAGAAAATGTTTGAAATGCATGAATTTGAAGAACAATGAGTTTGTGGTATTGAAATAACCTGCTTCTCAAAGTACACTATTAAGGAGTGTATAGAAATTCAGGACGTCATTTCCATCAACTTTTCTGCTACTTCTTAGTCGTCAGTGACTGAGGATTTAACATTATATCACTAAGCTATTGATCTTGCCCTTGTCTCTATAATTTGAACTGATTTTCAATTCCCTTGTTTTAGGTTTTATAGGAATATTCCTTGCTCTTTCCACATACCTTCTATACATCTATCTATACATCTTCTAGAGATAGTTTTCAATTGGTGACAAAAGATTTAGGAAGTCAAATGGTATATTAAGACGATCAACAGCCTATCTCTTAATTTTTCTTTCCAAATAATAGAAATCCCCAATACCACATAAAGGTGTCAGGGTAACAGACTAGATTAAAGACCTAACCTCGGAGGGTCTTTATCTCAAAGACACTCTGTCCACAAGTCAGAGAGCAGATGGAAGTACACGTGACACAGGAAAGTGCAAGGTAACCCGAACTTTGAACATAGCATGTTCCTCTTTGAACACTGGCAGACCATTGCTTGAAATGTGCAGGACTGTAAAGCATCCTTAGATTAAAAAGCTGAGATGAAGGTACGTTGAAAAATGGACTTGACTATCTCGTCTGCCTTGTATTCTGCTTAGTGACGCATTTCCATCACTTAATAGATGCTGTGAAGAGCACTCCATATCCCAGTCACACCCTCCTGATGTGCATTGTTCTTGTTCGTTCTCTGTTGGGGGGTTGTGAAAGGACCACAGGTTTGTGTCCAGCGGCCTCTGATTCTCTCAGCCCTCAGTCTCACCATTCTGGGTTAATCCATGAACCACGAGCAATTTCTCTTAGCTGGGTTCCTCATCTTAAAAGAAGCACATGGGGAAAGACGTGCATCAGAGGAAGCACTTGGTCAATGATTGATTTGACATAAAGAGAGACTAGAGGCGGACCCCGAGAGGATGAAGTCATTGTAGCATTTTTTGTTCCATATTGATCCCTAAAAATTCACTAAAGAAAAGGCTTCATGTCTCCTATAAAATACAAACAGTAGTCACTAAACTTTTAAAACTTTTTTACTTGAGGTGATGCCACTGCTGTCCCAAAAGTTCTGACTCATAGTGACCCTGTTGTGCAGGGGAGGGTTCCCCCTTTCCTGGGGCTCTAGATCTGTAAGGAGCAGAAACCCACATGTTTCTCCTGGGGAACAGTTGGGGGTTTCAAACCACTGACCTTGCTTTCAGTTAGTAGTATGTGACTGTATCACCAGGATACCTATATATCACCAGGGTAGCTATCTATCCATTCATCTATCTATCTATACATATGTGTCAGTCCGGGTAGACTAGAGGAACAATTTCATAGACACACACATTTGAATATAAGGAAAAGGTTTATATACAAGAGGAATGGGACATGGAGAAAGCATCCTAGCCCAGTCCAGGTCAGTTCAAAGTCATAAGTCCAATATTAACCCATATGCCTGATATCAGTCTATAATGTCTCCTTCCGATTCACGACGTCACAGGCCAGTGGGTGCAGAGTCCCGGCGCCGGCAGGGATCTCCCCATGGCTCCTCACTTGCAGGGCTCAGGGTCCATCAACAGCATCCAGGGGTGGTAGAAGCAACTCAGCACTAGCAGGGGTCTCCCCATGGCTTCTCCAGCTTCAGAGGTCTGGCTCCATCAGGGCAAGGCCGTGTGGCTTCTCCTCCAGCTCCTGCAGCAGTTCGGACACTGCCATCTTCTCTTGTCTGTAATTCCTTCTCTTTCCAAGACTAACTCCCAACAACTAGGGAGATAGCATCTCATCTCCACGAGGGAACTATCTCGAGATTTCCCAGAAGTCTCAGGAGAAAGCCATGCCCACATGGAGGCCTCGTTGGCTACTCAATGGCTATCTCCAAATTAACAGGCTAGACTCCACCCCTACATCCCAATCATGAAATTAGCGTAAGCACACAACCGCCACAACATACATACATATATTCAAGTACACATATATTCCACTCTCAGTTAGACAATACTTAAAATTATGTTTTATATACATATATTATGTACACCACATATGCTGTTGCTGCTGTCAGGTGTCTGTGAGCCTCTTCCCATTCATAGAAACTCTTTGTGCAACAGAAGGAAATACTCTGATCCCGCGCCATTGGGATACTAAACCTACCACGGATAAGGCGGGCTGAGTTCCTTCAGGCCGCAGCCTGATTTGAAGGGTGACTGAGATAATTGCTTTGAACTGCCAGCATCCCGTTACTTTCTCCTTCGGTGAAAGGAGCAGCATTCTGCTTCCTGAGCTCCTCCTTTGTCTCAACCCTGTGCTGCGTTACTGTGGGGCTAAGCCAACCCATAAATCTTGTCGCCTTTACGTGCGTGCATCCTTTGTGGTTCCATCGAGACCTGCTTCGCTACATGTCTTGAAAACCCCATAGGACCACGTCCCTACAACTGCCTCCCTCCTGGCTTCTGCTGTGCCACAGCCTCTCAAGTTTCTTGCTGCAGCTGCCCCACCCTATGTGGCTTGCCTGGCAACAGACTCCTCTCTCTCCTTCCTTGACCTTAACCAGCAGCCCGAAGGCCCTTCAGTATATTAACGGTTCCATGAAAGTGAGTTGAACTGAGCCCTCTCTATTGCTGTGTGGGCGAATTAGCTGTTATATTCCTTCTCACTAGATAAACGTATACATGAGATATATAATAAATTATATTACCACGGGTCTCCCTATCATCAAGTCGATTCTGGGGAAAACCCTATTGGCTAGGATTCCTGAGACTATCACTCTTTGCAGGCGTAGAGCGCTTCATCTTTCTCCCTGTGAGCAGCTGACGGATCTGACCTCACCTGGAGGTTAGCAGTCCAATCAGTAACCCAGTGTGCCAGCAGGCCTCCTTTTGATTAAGGATAGTGTGTTAGGCCGGGTTGATTAGTGAGGCAAATCCAATGACACTCCTGTAGGTATAAGAAAGGGTTTTCTATCAAAGAGTAATTGTATATCAAGAAAACCTCCCAGCCCAGTCTAACGCTCAAGTCCATAAAACCGATATTAGTCCACATGTCACTCTTCAGAATCACGCAATGATAAAGACTGCAGGAAATCACAGGCCTGGGGTGCAGGGTCAATGTGGACCCAAAGTGGATGGAAACAAGGCAAGGATGCTGCAGTTCTCAGGATCAGTGGCAGAGAGGTGAAGGGAGAAAGAGAGAAACAGGTTCCTAGAGTCTCTTATGGGAAGACCACACCCAAAAGGACAGGTCTGACTCCACCCCCTAACTAGGAGTGTCCAGTTGACGTAAAGTCATCTAAGTAGCACTGGTAGGGTTGCAACATTACTGTAATTGCTATCCATAAAACCTGTTAAAGTGTGCGTTGGCAAAAAGTTGTGCCATCGATACATTATAACAATGGTCAAAAGAAAAGAAAGGGACTGAGGAGTAGCTACTTAGTCTGCTTGTGTATAACAAATACTTCATGGGATTTTGTTCTTTGGTTTGGAGGTTAAGGGTCTTGATCTCACAGGGCATTTCAGTTCACTTTGATGTTTAGTGCTTCTGTTCTGTCTCCTAGTTTGTTGCATAGTGCTGGGGGTCCTAAGAGCTTACAGAGTGTCCAGTCAAGGCCCAGTAATTGTTTTTTTTTTAATATATAACATTAAGACTTTATTGTTTTGTCAATAAACCATGATGAAGCTTAGAACTGGATCACCTGGTCCTTTCTCTTCTTATCTCCTCCCAGTTCAAAATGCTCGCACCGTTTAAAAGCCAGCATCCTCTTAGATCTGCAGTTGGGCTCAGCACATTCAAGCTTCAACACAATCTTCTTTGTGGCTTTAGTCTTCTTGAGGAAAAATTGGCTTCTTCTACCCACCATAGCCACTCTGCTTCCAGCCATAACACCGCTTTCCCCAGGGCATACAGAGAATCTTTGCCCTTCTTGTACTGTGTCACTTTATGGGGCTGGTGCTTGCCGCACTTCTTACAGAAAGTCCAGCGGGTTTTGGGAATGTTCACTATGTTTATGGGAGCACTACCAGGATGAAAAGCAGCAATTGGTTTTGATTCACCTGAAACAACAGAGCAAAAAAAAAAAAAGGAGGATTGGAAGGGAAGGAGAATATAAAATGCATGTCTAATTGTTTTCTTGAATAATTACCTCCTTTGCCATGCAATCAGAAGAACTGGATGGTGCCTGCCTTCCACAGCTGGCTATTTTTATCAAAACTTCTGTACCAGGAGTGGAGATGTAAAGGAGTTCAAGAAGAATGAAAATGTTTTGAAACCCGACTGTGGTCATGTTTGTACAATACTGCTTGATGTGATTGAACGATGGGTTATTACACTGTCAGAGCTCCCAATAAAATGATATACATAAACAGAGAAAAATTCTGTAGATAAATAAAGGGCATACTGAAACAGAACTTCCATTCTCATGGACTCTGGACTTTCTGGATCTGGGAAGGACAAATGTACCCTTGAAACTATGGCCATGAGGTGATCTTTAAACTTTAATTCGAAAACATTCCCTGAAATCCATCTCCAAACTGCACAATAGTTTAAACTGAACTAGTGAAGAGGTCTGTCCTGACTCATTCCCCTTCGAGACAGAGTAGAACAACTACCCCCATAAGTGTTTTTGAGCTGGAATCTTCCCTGAGGCCCACTGCCACATCTTTCTCCTGCTTTGTGGGTTCAAGTCAATGATATCTTGCTTAGCAGTCAGTATTGAATCATTGCACAACCAGGGCCTCTTTTGTGACTTCTGAGTTTTGCAAGTACCTCCTCCCTCTCTAGGATGGTCTTTCAGATTTTGCTTGCCATGTCATTTGTTGGAGAGTTCTTGAATGTCCATCTTTTATATTTGTGGATAGCTGTTTTATAATTATCTTAAAGTTTTTTCTACTCAAAGTGTATAAAGAAAACATTCACTCTGTCTTCTTTTTTTTGGGGGGGGGGCAATCACTTCCCACTGGTGGTCGTGGGAGCTACCCAATGCTGCTCCTGAGAGCTGCCTCTGGATTTGAACCGCCAAACCCTCTGGCCACAGTCTCACACTCAACCACTTACGCCACCGGGGCTCAGCTCACTCTGTTTTCTAAACATCATCAATTTGACTTTTGTAGCTCTAGTGCAAGTTGAACTTACAAATGAGCAATTGGTGATCTGTGCCACAGTGGGGCCCTGCCCTAGATGTAGCTGCTATTGATCTTCTCCATGGGCTTTTCTCACAAATACAGTCCATTGGATTTCCTTCTATTCCATGAGGTGTCCATGTGTGTTGTTAGCAAAAGACATTGGTGTTGAAGAAGTAGTCTTACAAAATTCCATCTTCCTTTCTACCACCAAGATCATTTTTACCACCTCCAATTCCTTCCTCTTTGTTTCCAGCTTTTGTATTCTGATACCCAATAATGCTTCCTGATGGTTTTTAATTAGCTTCTGATGGAAGACATTGGTAGAATTCTTTGAATTCTTCCACTTCTTCATCACTTGCTTTTGTGGCTGGTGTGTAAATTTGAATAATCGTTGTATTGATGGGGTTTGTTTGAAGGCGCATAGGTATAACACTATCACAGTCAGCATTGTCATTCGAGATTGACCCTGAAACGTCCTTTACCAATGAACGTCATGCCATTCCTCTTGGTTGTCACATCATCAGCATAGCAAGCCATATGATTTTCTGATTCAAAATGACCAACCGCAGTCCATTTCAGCTCACTAATGCTTACAATGTCGATCTCTGTACATCCCGTTTCATTTCTGAAGGCTTCAGTTTTCCCAGATTCCTACTTTGGATAACTCATCTCCCAATAATTGGTAGATTTTTGAAGCTATTTCTTCCTACCCGGACTTGTGCACATCAGCAAATGAAGATCCTGAACAAGGGTCCATCTACTCTCACAAGCTCGACTCCATTCAAATCTGCTCTGAGAAATCAGTTTCTCCTCAGTTGCATTTCAAGTAACGCCCAGCCCAAGGGACCCCTCCCTCCACCCAGCACCATCTCTGACAACATTCTGCTTTGATGTAATAGGCCTTCAGTATCTGATTGTGTTCACATTCTAGGCCAAAGATTTTCAGCAGTTGCTGCCTCTGAAGTGAACTGCCTTCTGTGTGGTCTGTGCTTATACTGGAAGCGAGTGCCATTGAAACTTTTCTCTGTGGATGACCCTGCTGGCATTGAAACACCAGTGATTACAGTTTCCAGCATCACAGCAACACACAAGTCACCACAGTGCAACAGTACTAAGTGCTGGAGGGGACAAATAGGGGTCATCAAAATGTGGGGCAGGCTTCTTAACTCTGTGTGCTGACCAAAAAAATTCAAGAGAAGCTGGATTATATGAGGAAGGATGGAGCATCACAATTGGAGGACGGCTTATCATGACACAGCCTTGCTTGCTGAAAGTGAAGAGAGCGTGAAGCACTTGGTGATAGAGATCAAGGATGGAAGCCCTCAGTATTGATCACAACCCGATGTGAACAAGGCCCAAACCCTCACACCTGGACCCATGGGTAACCTCAAGAATTTTCCACTCCTTTTTCTGTCTCTCTTGCTGAGATTCTGTGCATCCTGTTGCCTTTCCTGGTGGTGGGGGGTGGGGGGAGGACTTGAGTTTGTTGATGCTATTACTGTTTGTTTTCCCATGCATCCACCTGTGTCTTCTCTCATGTGACTGTCCTACTTCTTGGAACCTACCCCATAGCTTAGCAAAAGACCTGGATCTCTGTTCCCTGAAGAAACCTAGCCTCAAAATTCCTCCGAAACAGCTCCACTTTATCACATGGGATTCCTGTGCTTCAAAGAAACTCAATAGCATCTAAAAGCAACTTTTGAAATCTTGACCATTTCTTCTGCAGTTGACTGTTATTTTCTTTCATGGTTACTGTCTTTTTTTTTTCCAGATCATTTTGTTAGGGGCTCATACAGCAACTATCACAACCCATAATCAATCCATTGTGTTGAGCACATTTGTTGCCATCATCATTTTCAAAATATTTTCTTTCTGCTTGAGTCCTTGGTATCAGCAACTCATTTTCCCCCTCCTCTATGAACTCTTGATAATTTATAAACTTTTATTATTTTTTTATGCCTTACACTGACCATAGTCTCCCTTCACCCACTTTTCTGTTGTCTGCCCCCCTTATAGAGGGTTATATGTAGATCATTGTGATTGATTTCCCCTTTTACCCCCCACCTTACCCTTACCCTTCTGATGTCACTACTCTCATTATTGCTCCTGAAGGGCTTATCTGTCCTGGATTACCCGTTTCCAGTTTTTATCTATACCCGGGTACATGCTCTGGTCTAGCCAGATTTGTACGATAGAAATGGGATCATAATAGCAGGGGTAAGGGAAGAAGCTTTAAAGAACTAGAAAGAAGTTGTATTTTTCATCAGTGCTATTCTGTACCCTGACTGACTTGTCTCTTCCTTGTGACCCTTCTGTAAGGGAACCATCATTTAATAAATGCATTTACCCCCCTAAAAATAATAATACAGCATGTTCACTGTAATCCAGGAACTAATTCACTTCCCTGCCAAAAGCAAACCCTTAGTGCTCCCATTAGTGATCCTCCTTGAAGGAAAATAATAAGTTGAGACAATAGCACCCTTCCTCTACATGCATCAAGTGCAGGGGGCACCACCTTCCAGCCAAGTTCACGTCTGGGGCCCCGCCCTCCTGGAGAAGAAGTGCTGGCATGGCTGTTGGAGATTTGGCAGGGGGTCATTTCTGTAGAGGACATTGCATTTGGCTCCTGCTGGGCTGTGTGTCTGGAGTTGGTGGCTTAGGCAGTCTCCTGGTGTTGACTGTTCAAATCGATTTAAAGTACAGAATTTAATGGTTACTTCATCCTAAATATTTCACTACCCTTATGGCTGTCTCTTTGACACATGAGGTTTTCAAAGATGCTCTGTTGGCATGGCCCTACCTTTAACGAACATCTCATTTAGTCATACATGTGTCAGAGGATGTGTCTACGTACGGGACAGTAACCCTTGGAATGCTGTACTTTAAAACAATAGTTTTATCGATATCTAACGTATGTATCATAGAACTTAAGAGTCAAATCATATTAAGAACAGGTGTGCAATCACCACCATGATCCATTTCAGGCGTTTCCTCTTTCTTATAATCTCTGTTCTTAGCTCTCCATTTCACCCTCTCATCCTTTGCCGAAGCCCTTCAACCACATAGAAAAAGAAAGAAACGCAAACTCCCCACCTTCAGGTGGAGTCTGACTCACGGGGACCCTAAAGGATGGGTCCCCTGTGAGTTTCTAAGGCCCTGTCTTTCTCCCTCAGAGTGGCTGGTGGTTTCAAACTGCTGGCTTGAGATTCGCAGCCCAATGCTGAAGCAATCCACCACTGGGACTCTAATGCATTAGGCTGCTAACCACAAGGTTGGCAGTTCGAAGCCATCATCCTCTTAGTGGGATAAAGGCTTTCTACTCTTGTAAGGAGTTAACACTCTCTCCCCCATCCAGACTCATGGTGTCCCTACCTGCAAGGGCGGTTCTAACCTGACCCTGTGGGGTCACAGTAGTCAGAATTGACTCCCTAGTAGAAAGCATGCTCTTAGTGACTCCCCAGATACCATTTACTTACTTCTTGTTGAGAGATAACCTTCAATCATCTGCTTACTGAGGGCCTGCCTATGGATGGTACATTCGCCATGTTGTACTTTTGACTCTACTCTTCCTCCCTCACCCCGATAATATTCTACCAGGTTTTTAATGAGCCTTTGCCTGGGAAGTTCGGCTCCTATGAGGCCATTGACACACACCTTGTCCCCTGACCTTAGTGACCTTGATCAGAATCTGTCAACCATCTGTTTGTGTCCAGTGTCGTCCCTCTCTAGGACTCTGGTCTCCATGCCTCTTTACCTTCCCATCTTTGTGTGTGAGTCCTTGTTGACCTTGCCATGTCAAATGGATGGTCTTTCAGGAGAGCACCCAGCATTCACTTTTTGTGCCCTTCTGCCATTTAAAGGGGGGTTCCAGCTTCCATGAGTATCTGAATCCAATAGACTCAGGGATTCGGGTCCTCTGTTCTCAATGATTTGGCTTTGGTGCTTTAAAAGAATTTTCATTCTATCTAAAACCTTCTACCAGGACTCCACTCAGAAGAGTCAGGAGTGATAACCAGGCATCATCTAGTTCTGGTCCTAAGGGTAAATGAGATGATGCGGAAGAGAAGCTTGGTACTCATTTATCAATAATTTGTAAAAACTCTATCATTTCTTTCTGATAGCTCTTAGGGTTCTCTCTTTATTTTTGACAACCTGTAGTTTTACTACAATGTTACTCAGTCATGTATTTATCTATCTATATAGATAGATGATATAGATAGATGATATGGATATAGATAAAATAAATCATTTTATTGGGGGCTCTTCCACATAGTATAACAATCAACACATTCATTGTACCAAGCAGACATGTGCTGTTTTCGGTGTCAGCAATTTCTGAACATTCTATTTCTTCTTGAGCCCTTTGATATCAGCTCCTCTTTTTTCCCCTCTCTCTCCCCCATCTGCCACCCCCCAAGAACTCTTAACATATTATATATTGTTAATATTTCATATACATATCTTACACGGCCCAGTCTATCACCTCACCCACTCTCCTGGCATTCATCTCCCTTGAAGGGGGTTATGTTGCCATCATTGGGCTCTGTCCCTTTGCTCCTGGAGACCAGAGGCATGTATCACACGAATGACCCTGAGGGCAAGTGACAATGAAAATGATCTGTGAGAGATTACTCAGCAATTTGAAATCCAATTCCACAGGTGCTCTTTTCTGTAGTTCTACTGCACCTACGAGCCCTGGGGACATTGTGGCCAGGCATTCAAACTGCAAGGTAGACAGTTTGAAAGCACCAGCCAGCTCCAAGAAAGAGAGAGATCCAACATCTTTTGAGTGTCAAAGTGTTGGCAGTCACCCTTCCTAATACAGAAGGAATCTGAAATCCAGGCAATCTCAGCCGCTGACTGAGACAGTATCATGTCTATATCCATTGCCTGTGAAAATGAATGTCTTCATGGGCCAGCATGGGTTCCTTTTTCACAAAGGTGATGGGAAAGACCTTGGGAAGCGATTCATCTTGGTATTTATGAGTATCATCTTTGCACTGCAGAGACATAGACAGAAGTATTTCTAACTCTACTGGTATGATGGCATGAAAATTCAGACACTATGTACAAATGCTTCTCCTGTCACAGATTAGCAGGTGATTTTAACACTCAGTCACCAAATAAAGATAATGAGTGTTCCCACAGAAGTTTGGAGATTTGCTGCTTTAGATACGCAATCCAGGGTTATTCGAAAAGTTACTTAAAAAGTTGCAAAAAAAAAGTTTCATGTAGTTTCCCTTGAATGACTGAGACATTCTCCTTTTAATTCTTTTTCTTTCTTTCTTCTTCTTTCTTTCTTCTTCTTCTTTAATATGCTACAGTTGGTTTCTAAAAGACGATCAGGATAATTGTCTAACCACATGTTCAGCAGCAGCAACTACTGTTACCCATGAGGACATTGTCCTTGGGTCCCTAACCATACAAAAGGCAGCTAACTAAAAAGGAAGGTTTTACTGGTAAAGTCCCTTCATGAGGAAGTTAGTATGCCAAAGTGAAGATGGAAGTCTTGTTTTTGGACCTTTTTGGCTTTTAAAACAGCAAGTCATTCACCATAAGTACTCGACCACAAGCATAAAAAGTGCTGAAATAAAAGTAATTTAGGCTGTTCCTAACTATTTTAGAAATATTAGCCTATCATACCATAGCCTAAAAAACCCAAAGAAGCCATTTGGTGGACTGCTCTACCACTGTTTAGATACCAGTCACTTCATTATTTTTATGTGAATATTTACTTTGTCATCTTCAATTGAAATATCACGATTGAGCTGACAAGAAATGCAGGCATTAATATTTATTGAGCATTTCAATGCTAATGCAGGTCTTTTGAATTATTATCTAATCAGATAAATTCACACACAACTTTTAGTGCATTTTCTTAAAAGTGATCTGTTATAATACTTCTTCTTATAATAATTATAACTAAGAGTCAAGACAATCTTTTTTAATCTTTTTATTGGGGGCTCCTACAGCTTTTATCACAATCCATATATAGGTCCCTTCTATGTCAAGCACTGTCCTCATCATTCTTACAACATTTGCTTTCCATCTAATCTCTTGACATAGATTCATTTTTCCCTGATGTCTTCTCTCTGTGTCAGTGTATATCCTCTGGTCCAGCCAAACTTGTAAGGTAGAACTGGAATCATGACAGTGGGAAGGAGGAAGCATTGAAGAACTACAGGGAAGTTGTGTTTCATTCTTATCTCCTCCCTGCGCCCTTCTGTAAGGAGAAGTCTGTTGCCTCCAGATAGACTTTGGGTCCCCAACCTGCACTTCCCCTCACATACACTAATAAAATGTTTAGTTTCTTGATGCCTGCTAATTGATCCCTCCAACACCTAGTGACCACACAGATTGGTGTGCTTCTTCCATGTGGGCTTTGTTAAGGGTCAAGACAATCTTAGTTTTCACTACAGCTGATTGCTAACATAAAAATGTTCCTGGGGCTGAGCCCCGGTGGCATAGTGGTTGAGTGCGGGAGTGCGGCCCACTGGGTTGGAGGTTCAAATCCAGCAGCAGCTCTCCAGGAGCAAAGCTGGGCCTCCCACTCCCACCGGAGGGCAGTGATACCCCAAAAAACAAAAACAAAATGTTTCAGTGACTGGCTGAGCCCCAGTGACATAGTATTTGACTGCGAGACTGCCCACAGGGTTGGCGGTTCATATCCAGCAGCAACTCTGCAGGAGCAAGGCTGGGCCTCCCCCTCCCACCAGGGGGCAGTGATGTCCACAAAAAATATTCCAATGATAAGAAAATATGGCAGAGACTAGTCTGAACAGAGTCACTGGATATCCCTATACCCAGCGGTTCTCAACCTATGGGTTGCGACCCCTTTGGGGGTCAAATGATCCTTTCACAGGGGTTGCCTGATTCATAATAGTAGCAAAATAAAGTAGCAATGAAAATAAATTTATGGTTGAGGGGTCACCACAACATGAGGAACTGTATTAAAGAGTTAGGGCATTAGGAAAGTTGAGAAGCACTTTTTGCTCAGGGCCAGAGAGATGGGTCTGGTATTTTTGCATGCAGTGCAAAAGTTGGTTGACTCCCTTCCTGTGTTAGTCCAGATAGACTTGAGAAACAAATCCATAGGCAGTCATATGTGTATCAGAAAGAGCTTTATAGAAACACCAGTTGAATATTTAGAAAACATCACATCCCAGTCCAGATCAAGTCCGTAAGTCTCCTAATAGCCCATATGTCTGATACCAATCTATAAATTCCCCTTCAGACTCAGACAACACATTCAATGACCCTGAATGCAGGAAGGTCACAGGTCGGTGGGTGGGAAGTCTTGTGGTGGTGTACATATCTCAGTAGTTGGCATCTCCAGCTCCAGGGTTCTAACATGGCTTCATGTGTCTTGTCATAAGGAATACCAGACAGAGTGTGTGTGTGTGTGTGTGTGTGTGTGTGACCTATTTCTCCCCATCGCCTCTCCAAATGGGGACATCAAACTGTGACCTGACTGATAGATTAGACTCCAACCCTTCCTCAAGTTGACAGGTTATGTAACTGCCACATTTCCCCAGGCATCAAGATGCCCCAAACATATCCCACCCATCTATCAGCACAGTCCCCCTTTTTCTGACATGAACACATGTCAGCATTCCTTCAGTTAAGTGTATGCTTTCTTTTATTCCATTTTTATTAATTAATCATCTTATGGGGAGCACTTCCAAATATTAGAGCAATCCATAATTCAATTAGATCAAGTATAATTGTCCAGTTGCTGCCACCATCGGTGCAGGCATTCGACATCAACTGGTTGACTCCACTACTGTATCTTTTCATGGTAGAAAAGTTCTTGCCAGCCTTACAAGAGGGATATTCACAAACCATCTCTCCACTGGCTGCAGAGTGAGACCTACTTATTGTGGGGAAACCAATGCCCACTGTGGAAGCCGATCTTGCTCTGTTTCTTCTCTGAATGTACAAGGAACTCAGTATACAAGCACTCAGTGCTTATGTAAGCAGTGGAACTTATGGAATTACTTCTCATTTTGGATCTCCAGTTCTATTATGACATAAAAGCCTTCAAATCACCAGACTAGCAAGTATTGGGGTTTATTTTCTGGAAGTGTTTCCTCTCCACTCAAGGCCATTGGCTTCTGCTTTTTATTTTGAGAACAAGACCCTTTCACGCAAGCTGCTGGCTTCAAGAGGGAGCTGGCTCTCTCAGCTAGCCTGGAACACTTTCAGCCACGCTTCTCTTCCTTGAATTCGATCTCTTTGCCAGAAAGATGGTTGTCATCTTTGTTAGCCCAGCATGGCTTCCCCACCCCCAGCCCTCCTTTACTCTTTAAAAGACATTTTCCCTGTCTACTTGATGTGCTCAATCATGAACTCACCTCGTTTAGGGACCAAAGAGCCATCCTTTGATTTCAGCCTTGCCTTGTGTGTTAGTCTAGGTAGACTAGAGAAACAAAATTCATAGACACGTATATAGGTATAAGGGTAAGATTTATGTTCAAGAGGAATGGGACATTAAGAAAGCATCCTAACCCAGTCCAGTTCAAAGTCATAAGTCCTGTATTAGTCCATAGGCCGGATACCAGTCTATAATGTCTCCTTCTGACTCATGAGTCACAGGTTAGTGGGTGCAGAGTCCCGGCGCTGGCAGGGGTCTCCCCATGGCTCCTCGCTTCCAAGGCTCAGGGTCCATCAGCAGCATCCAGTGGTGGCAGAAGCAACTCATTGTTGGCAGGGATCTCCACGTGGCTTCTCCGGCTTCAGAAGTCTGCTTGCATCAGGGGAAGGCCGTGTGGTTTCTCCTCCGGCTCCTTCAGCAACTCAGATCCTGCCATCTTGTCTTGTCCATGATTCATTGTCTCTGAGACTAACTCCCAACAACTGGGGAGATGGCTTCTCATCTCTATCAGGGAAATATCATGAGATTTCCCAGAGGTCTCAGAAGAAAGCCATGCCCACACGGAGGGCTCATTGGCTACTCAATGGCTATCTCCAGATTAACAGACTAGACTCCACCCCTACATCTCAATCATGAAATTAACATAAGCACATGACCGCCACACCTTGTCAATCCCATTTATTTTGAGGACATGTCATCTTTGTGAATCATGCCATCACTCCACACAATCTCAAACTCGCTGCCTTCGAGTCAATTCTGGGTCCCTGTGATCCGGTAGGGTGCAGTAGAACTGTAGATCTGCCCTTGAGGGTTTCCAAGACTGTAGATATTGGTGGGAATACAGAGCCTCGTCTTCCTCCCATGGTGTGACTGGTGGGTTTGAACTGCCGGCTTTGTGGTTAGCAGCCCAACCAAGAGCCCACCACATGACCAGCGCTCCTCTGTTATTCTCATCACCAAAAGCATATCATAAAGAGCTGCCATTTAAAAGAGAAGACATGTCAGGAGTCTCTGTTGACCCCGAGGGAGAAAGACAGGACTTTCTCGTCCCATAAACAGTGATGGTAACAGAAACACACAGAGAGGTCTCTGTGAGTCTGGCTTGACCCATGAGGGCAGTGAGTTTGGTTGGCTGAAGCATTAGCAAAAGTCCTTTCCGGAATCATTCATCTGTGACATCGATAGGAAGTCGCCTTTTCAGGAAGAGGACAGCAGCTTGGTCATGTTCATGACATCTCATGGTCATTTAACCTGAATGAGCTCAGTGGCTTTCTATCCTCACCCTCCCCCACTGACTCCTTCCTCTGACGGCAAGGCGTGTGCCCATTCACTGCCCATCTGAAAGGAAGTCTTTCCCCTGGCTGGGTTAGAATGCTACCACTTCCAAACTTCAAAATTTGTTCTGGTACTAAGGTGCTGGATGACTAGTCAAAAGACTAGTGTTCCCACCCTGCTGGAGGGTCCTGGAGAGCTGGGCTTTGCAAGCCTTCTGGTGCAGCTGTGTTCCTCATGCCTGGGGTCGGCTTGAGTCTGCAGCATGCAGGCAGGGGCAGACACCCATGACTCTGTGGCCACGAAGAGCGCCAGTACTGCAGATATTGCAAGTGATCAGACTTGTGTACGAAGCAGCGGTTCTCAACCTGTGGGTCGCAACCCCTTCAGGGGTCCAATGACTCTTTCACAGGGGTGGCCTCAGACCATCCGAAAACACCAATTCCAATGGTCAGAGGAACTGAGACACTGCTCCTCGATCTGTCTCTCCTCCATCTGTCTCCAGGCGGGTCCACCCACATGCAGAAACGCCCCATGCTACACCATCCTTCAGGACGAAATTTCATTGATTTGTCATTAGAGGTAAATATTTCACAATATAGAATAACATACTGTGTTTGTAATTCACCACTATGCTCAAATGATGCTTCATTTGTGATGATGAAAATACATCCTGCCGGTGGTGTAGTGGTTGAGTGCAGAACTGCAGCCCACAGGGTTAGTGGTTCAAATCCAGAGGCAGCTCTCCAGGAGTAAAGCTGGGCCTCCTACTCCCACCAGAGGGCAGTGATGCCCCCGCCCCCAAAAAACAAAAAAAAAAAAAAAGAAAATACATCCTGCCATAGAAAGGGGTAACTAATTTCAGGGATCTACATATAACATCCTCTCTGGGACATGGACAACAGGGAAGTGAGTAAAGGGGTGCATTCAACAGTGTACTATATGAAAAAGTAATAACAATTTGTAAATTATTAAAGGTCCATGGGGGAGGGGGATAGAGAAGGGAGGGAAGGGAAATATGGGGAGCTGGTACTGGGGGCCTAAGTGGAGGGAGAATGTTTCAAGAGTGATGATGGCAACAAGTGTGCAAATGTGGCTTGCATACAATTGCTGTATGCATGGATTGTGATGGGAGTTGTATGAGTCCCCAGTAAAATGACTTATTTAAAAAAAAGAGAGGAAGGGCTGAGCCCCGGTGGCGTAGTGGTTGTGCGTGGGACTGTGGCCCACTGGGACAGAGGTTCAATTCCAGCAGTGGGGCTGGGCCTCCTACTCCCACCACCGGAGAGCAGTGATGCCCCCCCCCCAAAAAAAAGAGAGAGAGGGAGAGGAGCTTATACCAAGGGCTCAAGTAGAAAATATTTGGAAATGAATATGGTGACATGTGTACAAATATGCTTGATACAAATGATGTATGGAATGTCATAAGAGCTGTAAGATTCCCCAATAAAATCATTGAAGAAATGAAAAAAATTTTAAGAAGAAAATACATCCTGCCTATCAGATATCAGAATCGTCATCACAGTAGCAAAATGACAGTGATAAAGTAGCAGCAAGAATAATTTCTCGCTGGTTGGGGGGTCACCACAACATGAGGAGCTGTATGAAATGGGTCAAGGCATTAGGAAGATTGAGAACCACTGCACTAGAAGTTTAAATCCAATTGGGGACCCTGCAAATTGGTTTGGGGTTTCCAATGTCTTCCCTAGCCTTCTTCAAGCCAGCTGTTTTGATACCGTTCCCTCCTCCACATTTGGATGTTATTCTTTTAATCCTTGGATCTAGATTGCAACTACTTTCGGGGTCACCATCAGAGTTTACAGCCAGTTCACCCCAGTTCAACATCCCTTTATGAGTCTATCTACCCAACACACACTGCACCCAAATCTACACTGCATCAGGAACCCTGGGCAATTCTTACAGATCTTGTTAGAATTTAGATTCTGAATCTGTAGGACTGGAGTAGAAAAACAAATTTTCGGCAGGGGGTTGAACTAGAATGAAGCAGGACATGAATGAGGTTCTCCAGTTCAGCATCTAAAATCTAAAGCCATTCATAATCTCTGCCTCTCTTCGACAGCTGGAGAAATGACTGCAGTTACCTTCTTGGGTTCCTCCATGTTTCTGGACCTTTCTACAGGTTTTTGTCCAGGTGATACATCTCCATGGGCTGGATCTCAATGGACTCGCTCAGGTTCTGTGGCCCAGCAGGCTCTCCCTCATGCCGAGGTGAAAGGAGTAACCAGGCATCGTGGCTCTCATGATCCAGGAAGATAAACCTGGCCTGCTTTCATGATGTAGTCTCTGGTCTCCAAGAGCACCAAGACAGTGCAAACCCCTATCCACAATGACTGCTCAGGTCTCTGGTAGGGTTCCCTTGCATGCTGCCTCATGCCTCAAAGCAAATCATGCACGGGAACTACAAAGAATCAGGTCGCCAGGATGGCTGAATAAATTGGAAGCCATACACACAACCTTCTAGGCTTCACCTTCTCTTGTTTCATCCATTCCTTTCTCCCACATGGTTTGCCTATGCCCACTATGAGCAAAGCCCAGAGCTTACTGAGATGAAAGCTGCCTTGGAAAAGTTCAGCATCTTCTTGCCTGTGGAGTAGATGGTCTAAAGTAGCCACTCAAAGACTAACCCCTTTGGTAAAACCACAGAGGAAACTTCAGCAGTCCTACCAAGGGGATAAAACTGTTCTGGAGGTGCTGCTTTGGAAGCATTTGACTCCTCACCCTGAGGTCAGTGGTTCAACTCCACTAGCTGCTCTTAGGAACAAGGATGAAGAAATTACTCTCTGATCCATCAAGATTTACAGCTTCAGAAACCTTATGCACAGGGTCCCCATGAGTCAGAATCTACCCACGTCAATGGGGAGAAGAGAGGAAGTGAGAGTCTCTGAGTGAACCTCTCGCTCTGTCTTTGCATTTCAGCTCAAACCGTTGCTTTGTTAGTCAAGATGACCTATTCAACTTTTGCCCACAAAAATAAGCAAAATGCCACCATTAGATACAGAACGCAGGATACTGTAGCATGAATGCTTTCAAATGCATTGTGAAGCCCTTCCTTGATTTCTTTGCTTGGACTTTGAAGTCAAGCACGGCCAGCCTCTATGACCACGAGGTATCGAAGGGATCAGGTAACAGGCATCGAAAAACTAAAACTTATATCATTATAAATGAGGGGTAGTTCAGATTGGGGACCCAAAGTCCATCTGTAGGTGAAGCGGCATCCACTTACAGAAGGGTCATGGGGAGGAGACGAGCCAGTCAGGGTACAGTGTAGCCACAATGAAATATGCAACTTTCCTTTTCTTCTTGAATGCTTCATACCCCCGTACACTATCATGATTCCAATTGTACCTTACAAATTCTGCTAGACCAGTGGATGTACACTGGTACAGATAGGAACCAGAAGTATGGGGAATCCAGGACAGATGATCCCTTCAGATTCAGGGGTGAGAGTGGTGAGGGAAAATGGGGTAGAAAGGGGGAACCGATTATAAGGATCAATATATAACCTACTCCTTGGGGGATTAACAATGGGGAAGTTGGTGAAGGGAGACATCGGACAGTGTACAATATGGCAAAATAATAATAATTTATAAATTATAAAGGGTTCATGAGGAAGGAGAAGTGGGGAGGGAGGGGGTAAATGAGGAACTAATACCAAAGACTTAAGTAGAAAGAAAATATTTTGAGAACGATGATGGCAGCAAATGTTCAAATGTGCTTGGCATGCAATGGATGGGTGGAAAGACTGTGATAAGAGTTGTATGAGCCCCCAGTAAAATGGGGCTTTTGGGGGGGGCATCACTGCCCTCTGGTAGTGGGAGTGGGAGGCCCAGTCTTGGACCTGGAGAGCTGTTGCTGGATTTGAACCTCCAACCCAGTGGGCCACAATTTCACGCATAACCAGTACATCACCAGGGCTCAGCCCAAAATGGTCGTTTTGTTTTTTTTTTAAGGCAAAAAAAAAAAAAAAAGGTGTCTCCACTGCACATTCACCCATCCAAAAGTAGATCAGAGAAAATCTCAGCCTGGGGTCCCAGATTGTTCACTTGTCTGTGGAAATAAAGAGCTGCTGGTAGCTACAAATCTGGACTTGCGAAAACCACGCAGGCTCAAAGTCCCACAAAAAAAAAAAAAAAAACTCTTTAAGCTCAAAGGCTTCCCATTCGCCAATGGAGCGTATGTGTTTTTCTCCAGGCTGGGGAGAGACCGCATAGCATCAGGAGCTCTGTCTTTTATCAAGAGGGGGCGGGGGCCAGAGTTGGGCCCTCCTTCATCTTCTCACAAAAGGCACAATGCGCAGTGCATCTGTGAACATTGCATAATTTGTTATGTTCTACAAAGAGGTGGGTTTTTTGTGACACACACACCAGCTCTATCGGGTCCTGCTTCGCGGAGGATGTCTATTCAGGTCCGGCAACGCAACGGGCCTCCAACGTGTGAAAGGAAAGTAAATTTTTCTTTAAAAATTAGATACAGATGATCACTTCAACATGCAGGAGGGGATTTTACAAGTGACGGTGCGCTGATTAACGTTCCAAGGGACACCCAGCCCTTGATGAAAGACACGCTCACTGTGGTCAGCTGTGACCAATGTGGTTTGTTACTCTCCAGAAGAGTTGAACTGAGATTGCCCATCGGCGTCCGTTGAGAAATGTTGAGTGAACTTGAACGGCTTCATGAACATGAATGACCAGAGAATTTATTTGATAAGACATTAAAGGCTGAATGCGGGATCTATCGCTTTGATGGTCTGGTACAGTCTGTTGTTGGGCTCATTTGCATGTCTTTCATATTTCGGGGTCGGCTCTTCTTGTGGCCACTATATGAACCGCTTACGTGGCAGAGTCTCAAGAGCCAAAGAGGTTATGTGGGGTACCGTGAGAGCAAATTCAAAACCGTCACTTCATTGGCAAAGGCGTATGATCTTTTTTTTTTTTTTTCTGGATTCATTACTTTTAAAAGTGTATCACCTTTTTATAGCCTTCAAGTGAAAAACCGGAGGGAGGGGGAATGTATAAATCCATCCTTTAAAAAAAAAGTGTTAGCTCCTAAATTATTTCATTGTCAATCACTACAACTAAAAAGGACTCCCAGGAAGTTGGCATGTGATTTCCTGTATGTTTCCTGGCAAGTTCCACCTTGTGATGGGTGAGGTCTCAAGGAAACATTAACGACAATGCATCCATAGTATAAGGCTTAAAGGGGCATCAAATGAACCAATGCTTCCTCTTCATGAGGATGTGTTACCATGTACGATCCACTCTGCTTCCCCTAACCTCCACTTCCCACCCCAAAGACAAATGGTAACGTGTTACTTGGCTAGGTCCATCTTTAAGAAGAAGAAGAAAAAAAAACTACAGTCAAATATTACATCTTTCAAATTATTCAGAGAAATTCGCAGACAGTCTTTCTTCAGAAGAAAGTCCCAAGTCACATTGCATGTGACTAGTGGCTCTTTAAGGGGAGTTTTTTTTTTCATTGAAACTTTGTCATTAAAACAGAAAGGCCTCTTGGCTGTGCCTATACAAGCATAATCAATTGTATATGTTTGTGCTCCTGAATGACTCTTGCCCATATGCTGCACGGCAAAGCTACAGGAATGAGGCATTTACCAAATCAGGCCCACCACATTAAACAGAAAAACAATCTTTATTCATGGTAACTTATCAGTTTCAATTAATCAACCTCGACAATGGAAATTCTGATGTGTTCAAGCAACTTGAAAGCAATAGGTCACCTCCAGGGCAGCCATGTTGTGTCTTTGTGCCTCGGGTTTCAAACAAAGCCACATCTCCCATAAGTATACACACCACACACACACACACATACATGTGCATAGATATACATATAAATGGCCCGTTGGACCCATGCCAGGTAGTGGCCACAAGAATGCCCTGTTTATCCTTCCTGATTTTTGTCATAGCGCAAGTAATTGTTTCCAAGTATTACTTTTTGAGCTCTGCGAGGGTAAACAAAAGAAAGACATTTCCATTGGATAACCATCCTTTCAGTTTCTGTGCTATGTGAATAGCATTGTGCAAACCATTCCAATGGTTTTGAAAAGGGGTAACCATTGGTTTGATTTGGTTACACGGTTTAGTAAAAAGATCCCTCCCACTGCCTTAGGGTCTGTGAAAGGTCTGTGACCTGTTTAGAACTGTCGAGTGAAATGTCATGTCGCCCCTCCCAAATGAGAGTATCTGCATTCATTTGATCAGTATAAAAAATGATTGGGGATGGTGAGATCAGTGCTTTTGAATTGCAATTTATAGCAGTTTACAAAAATGCACATTGTTGGAAAAGAAAACATGGAAGTGTTTCTTTCCAAATTGCATTACCTGTGAAATGTCATTAGTCTTTTAAGAATCTTTACATCCTTTTTTTTTTTTATCAGTTAGGAGACTTAACTTCAACTTAGGAAAATCAGTATGTGCCTACACTTGGATGTTTTTCCACTTGTGCTTGAGCTTTGATCGAAGTGTTTCAGGAAAGCAGTATGTCTAAGCTCTCCAAACTCACATAAGACCTTATCCCTTCCACTATACTCATCCTCTAAAATAGTTCTGTTGTTTGTGTTGTTGTTAATCACTTACGTTAGCAGAAGACTCTGGACATTCTATCTCTGATGATAAGAGGAAGTTCGTTCGTGGGCAAATATCATGCCTGCTGAATTCTCTAACAGAAGGTTTGAAATCACAGGCATATTTAATTCTCTACCATGTTCCCATTATGCTGTTACCATTTAACCCTCTAGAATATCTTTTTACAAAGGGTACTTTCTGACCTATTGGACCCGTGTGGAGGCTCATCGGCATGTATCCTTAGCTTCCCCAAAAGAAGAGAGGTTTTCCTAGTTTTGTTTTGATTAAATGTATGAAAGAAGGCATGAGGTTGACCTAGAAGTCAAGGTAGGCCATCCAAGTTCATAAAGACTTTAATGCGGCCACCTGGGCCAATGGAATGCCCAGACGTGATGCCTTTTTTAAAATGGGGGGTTGGGGTGGGCAGGGAACCACTATTTCCCGAAATCTTGAAAGCTCACTCTCTTGCCACCTTAAGCAGTGACCTCATTACTTTGAAGAAACCATCCTGTAAGGGGGGTGGGGGGAAATGCCTCCAGAGTGTCCCTCCTTGATACTTGACTTCCAACAGATGAGCCATTCTTCAGAAAACACTTGACCAAGATAGACTCCACTTTGAACCTCCCCCACCATTGAGAGCGGGGTTGTCACATTTTTTTATCTTTGTTCATGTGAAGCCTGGCCATGACAGCCCGGCTTCTGTGTGCCTCTGCCCCAGGGTTGTAAGTGTCCACATTGACACCTACCGATGACCAAAGGCCCGATCCTCTTTGTCGCCTTCTACACGCCCCTGGTTTTCACTGGGATTAGCTCAGGGCCTTTGTTCGCCCTTCAAAGCAGGAACATGGGATTCCATGTTGTGGCTTGCCTGCCTCAGACCCCCATCGCTTCCCTCACAATTGACCCACCAGGTAAACGCCCATTCCTGCAGGCTGGCCAGAGCTTATCCTGGGACCCAAGCCTCCCTGCTACCCCTGCCTCAGAACCCTTAGCCACTTGGTCTCCATTCATGCCTGGTTTCCATACTTGCCTCTGTAACAGCCTTGGAGGAGAGAGATATAAACACAAATAGGTGTTTAGACCCTAGGTCCCCAGACTTGCCGGGATCCCAACACGCGACCAATCCCCTTCTTCCCCTTTGTCATCGGAGTCTGACCACTCCTACCTAGGGCAGCCTGAGCTGTGCATGAGAGGAAAACTTGCCAGCCAAAGTCCCGGTTGCTAAGGGCATGGGGGAGGGGGACGGGGAGGGCGGAGTGTGTTTGTACCTTGACAGTCACTAAAACAAACCTCCTGTCTGTTCTTCTTCTCCCTTTTTTTAGGGCTGCTGTCCGAATCCCAGGCCGGA